>JABUQX010028447.1:0-34158 GCA_015478945.1 Trachelipus rathkii | reverse complement strand
TACTGAATTCAGTTCAGGAAGTATGGAGCCAGAGATTGTTAAAATTATATATGAAGAGTTGAGAAATAACAATCTGTTCTATACAACTATGGTGGCTGATGGGGTTTCAAAGGCTTACAATAAGGTATAGGAAATGTCCCCCTATGGAGAAATTAGTATTGAGAAGCAGGAATGCCAAAATCATGTCAGTAAGTTAATGATCCTCGCATTGCCAATGTTATCTAAAGGTGAAGGGGTATGAGCAAGGAATGAGAAGAAAGGTGCCCTTACAGATGAAAAGATAATTGCTTTTGCTAATTTTTATAGCAAATCAATTAAGGACCATGTTGGAGATTTTCCCAGGATGAAAAGTCAAATCAGTGCAACATTATTCCGTCATTTAAAAAAACATGGATGCCTTTTACTATGAATAGTGTCTCTTATAGTCTCATCGGGAGTAGAAAGTAAGAGGAATATCTGCAAGAGACGTTAGGTAGACTGACAGTAATAAATAAGAACTTTGATATGCCGGTTAGTAGCTTGTGCCGAGAATGGAACCCATTTCTCAATTGAAATGTGACTGGCAGAGGATCTTTCATCACGGCTTGAAGACCCTTTTCAAGGTGGCATTACTTAGCGAAGAACTGGTCTGTGCATCAGTCATATGAGCTTTGGACGTGAGTGGATTTCGCCAGAATGGTGAATACATACGGGAATGATGTATCTTGCTACATTCTGGAGGGGTGGCAGCATAGGAGTAGGAGCACGACCATGAGAACGAACCTGTAGAACAGAGCCGATGGCACCTTTGCCGCGGATTGCCCCGAAGCATTTGCGGCAAGCCTGGTTAGAAATGCGGGTGGGCCGTGCTGGCGTATCTGATCGTTACGGGAGCTAAACGAACAGGCAAGGCCTTCCACGTTGAAGCGTGGGGGGAGACCATGGGCGATCAAGTTCGAAAGTGCAATTCAAAAGTAGATAAAGTCCATTTATCCGGCTCCAGGTCGGGGAATCCTTTAATCCATCGTTTCTCGACTGGCATTTCGTCAAAGGTTTTCAGATGTGCTATATATTATGACCTAAAGGGGTCCCCCCCCTCAGGCTGTCTAGGCCCTCATGAAGCGTTTGCTTGCCGGTCACAGGACCCGCGCTAGAGCGGCGGGGAGTCTCTTAATAATAGATGTCTCCAGAGGCGGTCCAGGTGGAAAATGACCCAAGGACCTTGGTGCTGTGCGGTTCACGTTGTGCACCGAGATCACAACACGTGGTCGATACTGTCGCTCAATCAACACCCTTCAGCACAAGATGACGCCAGATTGCTTCCCTCCGTAAGGAAAATGTCCCGTCAGTTGCGTTCATCTAAGCGCTCTTCTCTCTGAAGACAAAAAAAAACAAAAAAAATAACGCCGCCTATCAGCTCTAGGACCGCTGTTAAGGGCGCGGGGTATATCCGGTTAAATCCCTCCCAACCGCACATCCCAGAGACAGCCCTCCCCCAACCACAACAAGGGAGCGATCGACTCTGGGGGATATATATACTATCATTATAAGTATATATATATATACTATATAATAGTACATATCTATTATAATAGCTATTATATATCTTATATATATTATACCTTACTCGTTATGACGTTTTTGGATATAGAACGATTTATAACTACCTATATATATACCTTATATATATCTTATAGTTATATATTATATATAATATATATATAATATATAATATACGATATTATAAAATAGTTATATAATAATACCTATTACTATATTAATAACTATTAGTAGTATATATATAATATATACTATGTATATATATATATTGATCATCTCTCATATATATCTAGACAATATCTATAGTATAGTCTATTCATTACCGCTTCAGCCATGTACATTTGTTCTATAAAACGTGTGCAATACTGAAAAATAGGTAACCTAAAATCTAAATTATTTAGGTCTCAGTAAATAGCTCGAGATCTGTGTCACGACACCTTGTTACCTACTGTACCGGAACTTAATACTTGGTTTTTGAGAAAGAGCACTTAAGTTACTTATTTCTAAGACGACCAAACAAGTACTGTCAGTATGCGTACTTACAGTTAGCTGGCCCAGGCTTGCCCTTGTATCTAAATGTCGTAGTAGTGGAAACTATGGTCTTGATAGGAGGTCAGTATTAGGTCTCAACGTTACAAAGTGTTCCACGTCTCATGGACTCAATCTTAGGGCGCGTTACGGTGTTGAGAAGAACTCATAAAAATGAGAAATTGATAATCACCATCTAGGAAGTTGTGGGTGTGGTGTGAGAAGGCTGAAAAATGACAGAGTCCAATAAATCCGGCAGTACATTGAGAATTCGTTTGTGTTCCATACTTGAAAGGATGATGATACGTATTTGGTTTTAAGCGGAACTTGTTATAGTGGGGAGGTATGTTGGGAACTTGATGCTGGGGAGACCGCAAGGAAATAAAGTCGATTGAGTCCACGTCAAAGGATTGCCTGAAGAGAGGAATCTAAGTTGCACATAAAACAGGAGTGGCAATGGCGTGGCTTTCTTGAATGGGGTCTGTTATGGTTTGTGTGCTTTGGCCAGGGGTGTTTAACCCCACATTGCCGATGAATACCATACCAGTGTAGGTCCCGTCGCAATCTCCTTGAAGCCTCGAGGGCTGTGTGATTCTTTCTTGCTGATTGCGGTCCGTACGTTTCTCAATCATCTTCCATGGGTCTGAAGGGACTATGCTTTGTTCATTTCTTTTTACTGCTCTCTTTCTTCTTTCCTGTTTCCCTAGTTCATGCTACTGCCGCACTCTCCACCCCCATATTCTAGAGCGGATTAGGGGACCTACTTATAATAGCTCTTATATATCTACTTATACTTATATCTCTTAATACTTTATTTTAATACTATATACTATATCTATTTATACTACTATATATATACTTACCTCTTATTAATTCCTATATATATAGTATCTATATATATATTATATATTACTTCTATATAATATGTTATATAGATATATATATATATAGACTTTTACTTATATGATATATATATATATATAGTATAATCTCTCTTACTTTTATCATATTTTCTTCACCTCTTCCTCCCTTATGCCCCAAGATGGGGTCTCTGGTAAGGTCGCCTCTGCCTGACAACGCAGCTCGGCCATAAGCTAAAAACGATTTAGTCTGCGAGAGACATCCGACCAAACTCGTACGAAAAGAAGAAGGCCCACTCCTTCACCGCACCCCTCGCTGATACCCTTAATCTTAGTGAGAGCTCGCTCTCTCTGCCGTCATCAGCACAGAAGAAATTCCACCCCTCTTAGAAGCCATCTCCATGGTGACCGCAACGACCCTCACTATCGCATCTACTCGTCATTGTAAGGGTTCATCCCCTGGCCCAGGATGGCCACAACCATGCCCCCTACAAAACCCCGCCATTCTCTTCCTATCGTCCATGACATTTATTCTCGCTCTCTGCCCAATACTCACCATTTCTTTCTCTTTCAGAGACACTCGTTCGTTCACCGATTCACTAACATTCCACTTCGCGTTCCGGTATCTCCGCCAGCCGGTCGTCTCCCATCACACCACTCTACCACTATATTCCCGTCTTAACTACACTCGGCTAGAGTCATCACTCTTGCATCCCTCCTTTTCACACATTGACCAAGCTACCCTACTTTCATCCATACTTATTTCTTTCACTTGCTCATTTACCTCTCTTCTTCCTAGCACCTCAGACCCCTCTTCCTCTACATCCTACCTGGTTTATTCCCTTCTCTCTTTTAATCAAACTTCCTTCTTCACCATACCTCTAGCACCCTCCCTCTCTCTACTCACGATTTGCTTCCACTCTTCTGCAATACACACACTTTGAACTCTTCTTAATTGCTCGTAGATCTATCCCTCTCTCTTCTACTCTTCCCTAGACCATCATCGTTCTCGACACCTCTTACATCTACTTCTCATCAACATACACACTGTACCCGTAATCAATCCTCCGACTTACCACCTCTACTTGTTAAGACCCATAGCACACTCACGCATCTTAGGTCCTCTTTTGCATCTGCATTCCAACCGATTACATTCTTGCTCACCCAGCCCATCCTTCACTTGCCATTCACACTCTTTCCTCATCCTACACTCTGCTACTCGGTCCTGTGCCCAATTCTCATCCAAAACATATACCGCTAAATAATCCTTAAACCTTCAACACTTGGTCTAGCATGCCACCTATCTACACATAAACTTCACATTCCCGGCAGGAGTTGTCTCACTCACCAACAAACCCGATTACTTCTTTACTTCCACGGTTACTTTCAAGCCCTCCTCTATCCACACACACTTGCCAAATCGTCTCTATCAATCCCCGTTCAAAACTCTCTTTCACCATGCCACACAGAACCATAATCAATCCGCATAATAATACGCGATAGGGCACTCTCCACTCCGAACTCCATATCTCCACCATCTAACAACCATTTTCCTTGGCCATCCTCCCACACTCAATACTTTCATCAAACCCCATTCCATAATCACACGAATTGGAATAACCAAGGATCATCAAACACCACTCCTGTTTCTTATCCGCTATTTAATCACTAAACCAAATCGACCATTACACCATTTGTAATTCTTACACCACGCGTTTCCGACTACTCGTTACACACATTCTTGATTTCTCTATTCCAGAAGCATCACTACCATCCACACACCACGTCTTTATAATACAGACTTAATCAACCTGCCACACCGTTAACTTGCCTGGACTTCTACGCCTCTATCTACAACTCAGTACTACATACCCTGTTGCAAATCCATAGTAATATGCTAAATACAATTATATTCTCTTCTCATCTCCCTCATTTTCTTTCATTTGTTTTTCCTTCATCAATGTAAAAGCTTGATCCACAATCCTCTACCACTCCCTACATACGCACACCTACGTGCTTACTGTCACCCCAATCATCCCTAAAAACGTCACTCGACGCACTCTTTCTGACCAAAATACCCACATTATTACCTTTTTTTTTCCACTGATTTGTCATATTTTCCCTAATAATTCATACAGTTCCCCTTTTCTTCCCTTAACCCTTATCACAAGCGTACTATTTACCGCTCTCCTCCCAATTCCCTTGGAAATACCCTCCATTAAATGCTTGTATACAGCAACTTCCACATCTACAATTCCAATTCAACCTACACACATCTCGCACTTCCGCTCTTTGATCATTTCCACTAGTCAAGTTTCAATCATGATACCTGCATGATTTACCATTCTTCAAATCTCTCACTCTCCTACACCATTTACCTCCTCCTTCACTAATAACCTCAGCCACCAAAAACATCCTCCTATATTTCCTCTTCTGCACCATTCAAAATACCCGCACACATTCACTTAACACCTCCCATTCAATTACTCGTTAATATTGTGCTGACAGATTTTTCGATAGTGTTCTTCCAACACCTCCACTCTGATCACTGCCCATTACGAAATCACCATCCCATCCCTATTTCATTATTCTAAGCAGATGTGCCTATCATTTCTTCATATCTAAACCTTTCGCGTTTCCTCTCCAGAAGAGCTTCCTATTTCCTTTGTAGTCCTCATTTCACTTTTCTCCCTTCTCCATAACCTGTCCCTACCCTCTTGCTTTTTCTTCCTCTCGCTCTATATACCACCTTCTTTTCTACGTATTTCTATTTACATATATATATCTATATATATGATATATCTGATACTAATTATTATACATATCTATTCTACTCTCATCCTCTCTATATTTATATAATATTTTACTATATTATAATTATATATATATATCCTATAGATCTATATATATATCTATATTATATATATATATAGTATACTTATCATATATATATTATAATATATACTATATATATAGCTCTTTAGTATATATATATATATATTATATATAATACATAATATATAGTATTATATTATCTTAATATATATATACTATACTATATATATCTTTATTTCTATATCTATTTATATTTTAATCATCTATATATTATATATATATATATAATATATATAACTATTAATATATTATATATCTATTATATTATATATTCTTGCATATATATCTATATATATTTATATATACTTTATATATTATTATATTACTATATATATATTATATATATATATTATATATATATATTATATATATATTATGATAGTATATATATTAAAATATATTAATATTATATATATATATATATAATAAAGTATTATATAATATATATATATGATTATATATATTATTAATATATATACTATATAATATATCTATATATATATATATATATATATAAGCGTATATATACTATTAATATATATATATATATATATTATATATCACTATGTGATATACTTAATATAATATCATATATATTATTTATATATAAATATATATTATATAATATATACTATATTATATAGCAACCATATGCAGTATAGTATGTTTATAAAAGTGTTCGCTATATATATTATTATATATATATTATATATCATTAATATTATATATAATAGACTGATTATATTCCTTTACTTCATATAATATATATATTATAATATATATTATATATATATATATTAATATATATCCTATATATTATTGATACTATCATTCATTAGAGGTTCATATATAATATATATTATCTAATTATAAAATATTAGGCTGAGAGAAATGTTACGATACTGGAGGAGAAGGAGCGTCGAAAGATAAATACATACATCTAGTATAGTACTACTAATTTTACAATATTTTCTTAAATTATATTTTATTTGTTTTGTTAATCAAAAATATCAACTTAAATTTGCAGGGAAAACATCTATACCCCTGTTAGTTGTTGACTTAATACTGATGCTAATAGCATGATAGAACGAAGAAATACAATTCCTTCCTATCCGTTATTATATAAAGTCAGTAGCATGTTATATAATTGTTTGTTTCAGCACTGCACTGCTAACTTTGCACGCTGTATTATTAAATTATATTGAATGCTACCACGTCCTGTTTGACACGAATTAATATATAATATCAACTCTTCCAACCCAACCGACACCAACCCAATTGAAAATAATTATAACCTAGCAGACTGACTATAATCCTTCATTATTACTTTTCTCATTTTGAAAATCGTTAAACCTTCTTAACTACCATTAACTATAGACCAACTCAACCCAATGCTTGTCAATCACATAATTGTTATACAATTCCCATACTACATTTAAGGCACATCTAAATATTTTAGTCTCTTTCCTAGGTACTCTATGTGCAGAACAGGCATTATTAAGAGCCTCGTTCAACTTTTGCTTACGGAAATTTGAACATATTTCGTTTGAATTTTTCCATTTTCAATGCCATTTAAACAATAAAAGCAAAATGCGCATTTTTAGCAATTATTGATTTTGAGCGCTTTGTTCTGTATATCTAACAGCTTCTACAGTAAAAGTTTTAGCTTTGTCTTTAAGTAACAACATACTCCGCCCTCCAAAATAAAAAAAAAATCTCACTATTGTACTATTATAAACTATATTTGTGAACCTTTTTTTTCCTTTTTTTATTAATAAAGTTGAAAACTATCAAAAAAACTCTATTTTTTCACTCTTTATTCGACCAATATGCAATTTTCAGAATAGGCATTTATGAACCAGTGCAAAATAAACAAATATAACATGGTTATTAAAAAAAAAAGTTTAGTTTACATAGCTTGACAAGAATTTAAATTACTGATTTTTGTGTGAAAAAAACAAAAAAATAAAAAACCAAAAAAAAAACTGCCATAAAATAAATAGATGCTTACTCTTAAAATTTTCCCAGCAATCACGCGAATTACACAACCGGTAATTAAAAGATTCTAGAGAATTTAATATTACTGATTAATTTGTGATAAATGTTGTATAATAATGACTATCTGGTATTCAAAATAAGGAATTTGATATAACAGTGCTTGGTGGTGCCGGAGAAAAATGGGGAAATGGTAGGAAGGGCTGATTTGATTTGTCCTGTGAGGAAGAGAGTATGTTTATGCTAATAGCTTTCTATCAAACACCACAGAGTATTCATTAGATAGTACTCAGAGTTTGGATGTAGCTAAGGATGGCTTAGCGAAGTGAACAAGTGATGATAGACTTTTTGCTAGGTCGAAGAAGAGTTGTTGACAGTATGTGAGCACTGGCCAAGTTCATGACGTGGTTAGAGATGGGTAAGATTATCGGCACATTATTTTTGTTCTTATGTAAAATACAATTTTTAAACTCGACAAAAAGAGCAAGAAAAGGCAAGAATTAAGAGAGAAGGAAAGTGAACACAAAGTAAATTAGAAAAAAGTATTAAAAAGTTTGCACATTAAATCGTTGAATGTGAGCAAAATCTGACGGAAATGATGCGAAGCGTTTGCTTAGTAGTGCAAGGACAGTATGTGGATGTGTACAAGTTGAAGGTTACACTATTTGTACAGTGAGCTGTTGCAATGATAAGAGGTATGTAAGCAGGTTATTTAAAAAGCTGTCATGCGAATATGCTTCAAAACCAAATAGAGAGGTGATTTCACAAAGAAAGTATCTACGATCTTTAAGTGCTCCTGTGAATACTACTATAAAGAGGATAGAAAAGGGAAGACTGAAGTTGAACAACTAACGTAGGCCGAAAAAATGATCGTTTGTAAATGCAACTTTGAAGGTAGATGGAATAGAACTTAGAAAGGCAATTAGTGAAAGCTCTTTTGGGAAAGCAAAGACGATAAGTAAGAAGGAGATATGAAAGGTATCTGAATAGAACTAACTAGAGAAACTGGATGAGTGATTATGATCATGGACGGTAATACTTCGAAAATCTGCATCATTGGCGAAGTAATGAAGAGATGTGATAGTGAATGTGTGTGAGTTAGGGTGCCAAAGAAGATAGAATTTTGGAGAAATGAGTACACTTAGTAAGTAGACTGTTAATAGCTAGAGTGCAAATATGCTGTAAGAATGGATAAACTGCAGCGTAGAATGGAACTACTGGTGAACTGCATAAAATAAATGCGGTCAACAATGGTGAGTGAATACCAATTTGGAAGTTGGGTAACAAAGCGTTTATGGAGGGTATAGTTTCGAGGGATTGAAGAAAAGTAGTAATAGTACCCTTATTTAAGGGTAAGAAGAATAAGGAGAACTATAGGAATTTCATTTATTTAGTGTTGTAGGAAAATACCTCTAGTACTGCGTTTTTCGCGTCGACAAGATGCGAGGTCGAAATTGGAAAGACTGATTTAAGTTCCTTATAAGAAGTAGTTGAGGATGTGTGGATCAAATCTTTACATTGAAACAAATGATTGAGAAAATGAGAGAGAGAAAAAGATTAAATTGTATTTAGGTGTTATGGATTTGCAATAGGATTAATTGAAAAAAAAATATTTTGCAAAACATTATACTTTGATTCCGGCTCCATTTCAAAATTGTTTAGCTCCTCCTTGGGGCAGAACAATTTTCACTTGCAGAAAAAAAAATTATTAAAAAAATGTTTACTTTGGCTCCGGCTGCGACTCCGGGAAGTTTCGACTCCATTTCAAAATTGTTCAGCTGCAATTCGGGCAGAACAAATTTTCACTTGCAAAAAAAAATTTATTGAAAAATAATGTATATTTTGGCACCGGCCCCTTCCACCGACTCCGGCTCCATTTCAAAATTGTTCTGCTCCGACTTTGGCCAGAATTATTTTCACTTACAAAAACAAAAAAATTTCTTGAAAAACAAATTTATACTTCGACTCCGGCTCCAGCTCCTGCTCAGATTCCATTTATGTGATTGAGAAAGTGCCTGAGTGATCTTGGGTTGGAGTTTACATAAAGAAAAAATTATTTTCTATAAAATGTTAAAAAAACAAAAAAACAAAAAAACACTTTTTGATCCTTGAATGTTGAGTTTTACATTCTGGAACCTGAAATTTCATTTCTTTAGTTTGACACCTCTCTTAAAAAAAATTCTATCTAAAAAATACATTCAGAAAGCTACAAGGACCGGACAAAATCGTATGTTAGAGGAGGGATTTTTCTAATAGTTAGAATAATATTGAGGAGGAAGTATTTTTGCTCTAATAAGAAATGATTGTCCTTAATGGTATAAAGGGAACGGTAAGGGGAGGGGCTTTCTTTCCGACCTGCGTCCTGTTCTTCTACTACTTTCTGTTTCCTGCTTAAACGATGCACCTCACTCCCAATCTCAGGAAAGGAGTGGATGATGATGAAGTTTATGAATGTGTCCTTAGGAGGAAGGATTTGAACATCATAATTTTTTCTAATTACATGTCTTATAGTTGTGAATGACTGGTCTGTAGTAAGGGTTAACTTCATACTAGAATCTTATACACGTTACAATGTTTTAGACTCAGGGTGCTACGCAATCTTCTCAAGGTGTGATTTAGGTATGAGAAGAATGATTAAAATGAAACTCATGAATGTTATTAGAGGATTGTCTCTACTGCTCTTGTGCTTGCAGACATAGGTGTCGTATAATGACGAAGGATAACATAAAGTTACTATTTGAGGATGGTTTGGTTCATGTTGGAACAGGTAATGACATGCAAGTCTGTTTGTTATATGCGGCCATGTATAGGTGCGGTGTGTGTTTGAGAGATCACCGCTGTGACGAGACGCAGACAATGTGGATGATGATCAGTAAAGAATTTCTGAGCGTGAGAGAAAAATTTGAGTTCGTGCTGAGCTGCGAGAGTAAACGTTGCATATATGTGATGAATGTCGGGTTTTCTGTGAGGAGCTTATGGTCTGTGGCTCCATCCTGTGCCCTGAGGAAATTGAAATCCCTTACAACTGACGATCTTATGCCCTAGTTGAGGGTCTCGTCGCTCGGCTCATTACACTCTCAGGGTGGATCTTTCTGAACTGCTGCTCTCTCGTACGAGGTTTCTCTCCATCTAATATCCTGGTAGACCTTGAGGGGCTCTCGTATCACGTCTACGTCTCCTTTCTCTTCGTCTCTTCTCTACTTTTTCTTTACTACCTCACACTTTTTTCTTTCTCAATTTGCCTGGCATCTCTCTGCTCTCCCCTACATACTCTCTCTCTCTCTCTCTCTCTCTCTCTCCTCCTCTCCTTCCAGTTCTCTGTGTGTATAAAAGAGGTTCTAAATAAACTATGAGTAGTATATATTATAATAATATAGTATTATATATATATAATATTATATATATATTTATTATTATATAATACACTATATAGTATATTATAATATATACTATGCTATATTAATATAATATATAGATAATATTATATATATTATCATAGGTAAATGAATATACTTATATTATATATATATTATATCTGTATATATATTTTAAATTAAACATTTTTAAAATATTAATAACATAATAGTAGTCTTCTACCTCTTAATTATTATACGTATAAATAGAAATAATGGAGACATCTAAATACATTGTAGATGTCAATGTGAGTGACAAACAATATATATAAAACCGGAAATGACATTATTTTTAGGATAAATGAATTTTCATCATTTACTCAAATCTTATTAGATGTGGTTTATGAGACCTAGGTAGTGTTATGGTATTTAAATATGTGATTGGTAAAATAGCACTGAGGGGTGATCCCATTCCCAAGGATTTGAACTGAAGAAAGGTTTTATAGTTGAAATAGAAATAGGTGTTAGAAGTTGTATTATTTTAGTAAAACTGGTTAATAGTACTGCCAATGACTGATAACTTATGTTGCAGTAGCAAATAAAATGGATTGAATTGCCTTAGCATTTGAGAACAAATATTTTTGGAATTCGATATTAACTTTTAAGTCAGTGATTTGATTAACAGAGTATTAGCAGTGTCGCCTTCTTATAATCATATAATATTAATATAATAATATATATATTGTTATAATATAATTAATAAATAATAATATATATTACTATATTAATATAATATAATATAATATTATAAATATAATTAATTATTATATTGTATATTAATATATGATATACTATAATATATATAATATTAATATATATAATATTAAATATATAACTATATATATAAATAATAATATATTATTATAGGGCTAAAGTAAGTAACACACATTAACTCGATAATGACATCTGAAAGTAGTAATAATCCATTGCACAATTATCAGTTTAAAATGGTGCAGTCTCTTTAGAGTAAAAATTACACTCGATCTTCGCGAACTTCTCTCACTAGTTAAGAGCGATCCGTACAGTCCTCAGTTGCTAAGAAATCATTAACTCGCGGACACCCAGTCTTATCGTACGTCCCGTATACTCGCTCTGGACTACACTAATGAAGGTACACTCGCGCTCAATGTCTTGCAATTGTATCTCACATAATTAACGAAGACTTCTCTTCTTTACCTCATCGATTTCCCTATGTTAATATGGCGTAAAGAAGAAAGAAAATATCATCTCGCACAATACAGATATGATCAAAGACTATTATGGACTAGATAAATATTTAATATAGATTTCTTTCTTAATATAGATAAAGTGAATTATAGCACTTTTATCACACAAGTATAGAGATATTTGTTATATTACGAGTTGGCTTGGCCGTATGCTACGCACACGTAACTAGCTCTGACCACAAAGAGAAAATTACTATTCTCATTTCTTAAATTTTCTAGAATTTATGACCAACTTAAGTGAGTGAAGTATAATATAGAGTTCAATTTGATCAAGCTCACTGAAGCATCAATAATAATAATCCTTTCTATTTAAACATTCCATTACATTAAATTGTATTATATTATTATGTATATCGATATGGTTATTGATTTGACATATATTTATTATGTATTATGTTAAGTGAATGAATATAATAGTGAAGAGTGCGTAAGAATAAATGGGGAATGAATTAGTAATGAAGATTTGGAAAATGTATTTAATAATAAAGGAATATTTGAATTAGTACTTAATGTATGATATAAAGCTTGAACTAAATGAATGTTAAGATATAACTCACTTGTTATAATATAATTAGAAGATAATGAATAGATGAGTACTAAGGAGATGCGGGATTGGGATTATATGACTGTATCGGATGTGATGTATCTACTGTGATTATTCTCTAGTCTATATTTGGAATATGTATTATGATTATTACATATTATTATTATTATTGAATGCATGGATGCTTTTTCGGCAGAAGGGCTGACCATTGTGCGTTGAATTGAAATGTATCGTGTATATAGTTGATAGGTGTGATATTGCTGTAAAGAGACATCGAGATGTGATGATATGAAGAGATAGTTGCAATTATTTGATAAGTATATTACAGTTGACATATTGTTAGTATACAGAGCCTAACTATGAGTTAGTACCTTTGTTATGTTGTGCGAGTCCTAGAATTATCTTATGTGTTATAATTTAAGTTTGATAATGATCAAGGTATGCTTTGTTGTATTGGTGATCGAACATGGTTCCATATGGTAAGAACTGATTTGAAGAGAATACTCCTGATAGACTAGATTATTTTTTGTACTATATAGAGTTACATGAAATCAAACTGATTTTATAGAAGACGACAAATAGTCTTGAGGCACATAATCGTCTCTCAAAACATTGACTAATAGGCTGACTTGCGCAACTAGAGAATATTATTGCTGAGATTTTGATGGGTGAGAAATATATAGGAGTGACTGGAATATATATAATATAACAGTAGTGGATTTTGTATATTATGAGTGTCGGGGTATTAAATAATAGAGACATGTAGGAGTGTGATTGATTTTATGTTAAGGATAGAGTACCGGTATGTGATGTAATGAAAAACTTATTCATTTTATTAACACTTAAGTATATATACTCATATAATAGTGATTGTACTAGAAATTTAGCGTTATGTATGTTTAGATAGAATTTCTAATACCTAGTACCGAAGGTTGAATATAGTATTGAGCAATACTTGATTTTTGTGTTGGTGTGTATAAAGTGAGTTAATGAATGTTGAGTATGTGATTGGTGTTTATATATCTCAGATAGATGGGGTATTCTTAGTGGTATGGATTATCGGCATCTTATATTGTGCTCTAATGTAAAAATTAATTAGTGGGGGCTTGGATGAGAGGGAATAGGTGGTCAGGAATGAAGTGATGTATATTGAGGGGGTAATTATATATGTGAACAGGTTATTACATAGGATATAGTGTAAGAGTAACTCTCTAGCCTCGCAAGTTTAAAAATCTAGTATATTGAATGTGAACCCAAGTTTAGATAACTGGCAATCTTAGGTAATAGAAATATGTAAGACTATATATATATATATCCAGAGTAGATTTCAGTCTATGTCTCGCACAGTGGGGTAAAGTCAGGAGAAAAGTCTAGCGAAAAAATAATAAAAGTGGGTCATGTGCGAGAGAAGTGCGAAGTAGGAAACTGTTTTAACTTAAGCAAAAGTATGCTTGAAGTCAGAGAAATTCAAAAAAAGTCGGAAATTTTAAAAATCGGTAATGGAACAATTCTAAAAAATTTTCAAAAATAAGTATGAGAAATGAATCCAAGTGCGACCAAGCTTTAGCTATTGTGTGTGAGAGTGTGCGCGTAGAAAGCATTCTTATCATCTTATAAATGACAATTAGTAGACAATGAGCAGATATGTAATTTTCATCCGATAAAATAGAAAAATGCTTATGGCTGGAATGAGGAATGACATATCTTATAAGAAGTATAAACTATCTTCCGGTTCATTCATACTTTTAAATCACTATGTACTGCTATTAATATTATTCTGATGTATATACGGTAGAAAACGGTGTATTCAGTTTGATCTCTACAAGTTTGAGAGAAGGTGACTGAATTGTATGGATGATAGCTTTTAAGCAACCGTATGATCATAATGAATAGTCTCTCTTAGATCTAGATATGACTCCGTCTTGTCATTTTTAGTTAATATGATAATATATGGTGAATTTGACCTGCTGTAGTAGTGTTGTATATTATTTAGGGCAGATTGTGCTTGATTGGTAACTAGAGTAATATATTTAGAGGATTGTGGTGGCAGCTGTTAAAGTAGATGTGACTTATACCAATTCAGGGTGGCAGGCTCTCAAATAACTTCGTGGAACCTCTTCGGAGTAATTTACAATTCTGGTAAGCAAAAGTTGTACAGCTATTGCTATCGTACTGTATTATTATGGATATAGGAGATGTTTCTATAAGTCCATTAGATATAATTGCCTGCTACAACCACACTCAGTGAAGAGCTTTTTTGTTACAAGGAAGTGTTGGACATTGACAAACTGTTGTGTTAGAGGTGAAGCCAGACGTTGTGCGAAAATCTAAGTAATAACATGAAAGAGAAAATAATTTTAAAATAGAAGTGAAATCCTCTGAAGTACAAGCCTGTCCAACGGCTCTCATCATTGGATCCTAGGATAGTTTTTTCATCAGCCAGAACAAGCGAAACAAAGATTTGATTTATGGCTAGAGGCATTGTACACCCAATAACCGAATCACATATTCTGTTGCTGAGAAAGAAAAGAAGCACTATACTCTACTTTCAGTGAAGCTCCTTCTACCCTTGAATTAAAATTCAAAATATTTTGGATAGGTGATTGTCCTTCTAGAGATCTTAGCATGAGTAGTATTTTGATTATACTCTGATTAGAAACACCTAGTAGGGAATCAATGACTGGGAGTTGATGAGGAAGCGATGTTGTGCTTGATTTTAGTTAAGTGTTGAGTAATGTAAATAATATATGCGCATTGTAATGGGACAGTATGAATATCAGAGGGATATATTTGTAGAAATTAGCACATTTTAGGGAGCCCGATGAATCTAGTAGTACCAACTACTGTGATATATTCTAATGTGTCTTCAAGAGAAGGAATAACAGTGACACATGATGCATTATAGTAAGGAAATGATCTCAGAGTTAGTTTAATTGCAGTTATTTCATAAGAGTTTCTCTATCACTCGAAGAAAGAAATATAATGGTAGTTCTCTATTGTATAGATCGGGAACTGCAATAGAAGGATGCCATGAAGTAGACATCTTCAAAAGATCTCAAATTGTAGAGAAGAAGAGAAGAAAAGAGACATAACACTAGGGACCTCGGTTGAGAAAAAGAAGAAATATCATAGAGTCAATAAACTTGTTAAAAAGAGCCAAGAGTAGATAGAGTAGTAGTTTACACAACTGTAACGTTCTTTTTAAAACAAGTTGAAAGAACAGCACAGCAAAATAAATAACCAGTGTGATTTAAAAGATGAGCTTTGAAGTTAATGATAAATAGTGATGGTTTTATATGCTAATCATCCCTCTCATAAGCAGATTCTTGTTGTGATAGTAGCTCCCGTGAAGTACGGGATTACAGCACCCTATGTGGCTAGATTTAATGTATAGAGCTTAGATTTATATTCTCTTTTTTGTGTATTAAAGTAATGGACTTTTCTTTTGGATTCATAAAATTGAAGAAATCAAAGAAGTAATGCTTGGACTGCTTATTGGCAGGTAAGGTGATTATGATGACGTAGGTGGTTACTAAAAAAAAATAATTTTTTTTAAATCATCCAATGATGAGATGAACAATTTTTAAAGTTAAAATTTTCAATAATTTAATGTAATGAATGCAAAGCATAATATACCTGCTTTCCAAAGAATTTTATCACCAAAATATATTAATTGCTGAAAGGAAAATTTGCAGATATGGTCAGGGAAAGTCAGGGAACCGTTTTAAAATATTAACGATATACCCTGTACTATATATATTACTATATATATATATATATATATTATATCATATTATTACTATATTAATATATATATACAATATATATATTACTATAGTATGTGTAAGTAAACATAATAATGTGATTACTCAAATGTTGTTGTTTTAGTATATAGTACTGAAGTAGAATAGGTAATTATGTATACTATATTACTATATTATAATATAGAGCAGCTGTTTACTTGTTCTACTCACCTGGTCGAGTTATTCTATCTTGATAATTTATATGTTCGTACTCAGTAATATGGAAAGAAATACTATTGAGCTGAATGCTGCGTTCCAGAAAGATGTGAAAAAAAAAAAAAAAAAAAAAAAAAAATAAAAAAAAAAAAAACAAAAAAAACTCAAAAACAAATGATATCTCAAAAAACATTACAATATGCGTACAGCGTAAAAGGAACTATTTTTGGCAATCTAGTTAAATCTTCACATTAGGAAAATGCTAAAAAAAAATAGAAGGGAAAACATAAGATGTTAAGATTGAATGTTGTATAATTGAGATAGAGTGGGTTAGATTGCACTTTTCTACCTATTATATGCGGATGATTTAGTATATTCTATGGATATTTGGATGCTAGATAGTGAAGAGAGTATTTATGAGAGAGCCATTTCAGTTTAGATGGATTTTTTCGAAAATGTTGTTTATTGAAAATACGATAAACGTGTAGATTAAACGAACTTTCATAATATTTATTTAAAGTTTTGGCTTGTATGTATTGTAATACTCGCTACAATTGACTGAGATTATGTTATAGATGTGAGGCAGATTGCAAGGTCTGGTTAATATTTAAGTTAGTGTTCGTTATGCAGACGGGCAACAGATTGATGCAGAGTTAGTAGACTCTGTTTATGGCAAGGCAGTGCTGGATGCAATTAAGAGTCAGTATAATTTCTTTTGATGTAAAAGGCTAAGTCTGGAGTGCGCTATCTTGGCTGACGCTGAGTGCTTATGTTCGTACCTGTGTTATTGGATTGTGGGACTTATGGGTCTGAATAGAAGCTAAGATCTAAATTTCAATGTGTGCGGGATATGGTTCAATATACCCTCTCGCGGTATGCGCGGGGAGTGCTAGGCGTGGTGGAGAAGAATATAGATAAACCATGACGACGACACCATCAACAATACCAAAACCATCATTTCTACCACCACCTTACGCTGATAAGAACGAGCAACGCTCGCATTCCTTACTTACCCCGTAGTTCCCCGGCGAGAGAGATAAAGATCAGAGAGACGCTGACTGACTGCTGATGTATTGCTGATGTGGAAAGGATGAAATGATACGGTTGGTTAAGCGGTATATTAGCCTTGAGTGGGTATTCGTGGTGTTTGAGTAAAATCAAAACTTTATAAACTAAAACAAGGCAAAAGCCTCCCCAGTCCTATATTTACTATTTTAAATTATAAGAAGATGGGATTTGTCCCAGTCCCACCCTTACCCTTATAAATATGAAAACGAAAGAGTTATCCCTGACCCTTAAGAATTGGAGTTAAACATGAGTTGTCGTAATCCAAACCTTTCCCCTTTATATTAAAACAAGCAGCAGTTCTCCCAGTCTCACCCTTACCCTTAAAATTGGACTAAGTTTTCTTAGTCCCAAACTGACCCATATAAATTATTAAAAGATTAATTGTCCCTGTCAAACTCTTTAACTTTTAAAATTCAACCAAAACAAAAGTTTTCCCTATCCCACCCTTGCAGTCATAAATTAGAAAAAGATCAAAGTTTTCTCAATCCAACCCATGCTTTGGTAAATTTGCACAAGACAAGAGTAGTTGTCTCAATCCGACTCTTATTCTTCTAAGTTGGAACAAGACATTAGTTGTCCCTTTGCAACCTTACCTTTATAAATTGGATCAAAATATAAAGTTGTCCCAGTCCAACTCTAACCCAGTCCAGACATTAGTTGTCCCTTTGCAACCTTACCTTTATAAATTGGATCAAAATATAAAGTTGCCCCAGTCCAACTCTTCAAATTACAAATTTGATCAAGAGAGGAGTTATTCTTTCCTCACCCTTATATTTACAAATTTGAACAAAACAGAAGCTGGCTTAGTCCAATCCTTGCCTTAAATTCGATGAAAAAATTGTCTCAGTTGAACCTTTATAAATTGGAACTTGGCAGAGTTGCTGTGCCGGTAAAACTTTTACTCTCATAAATTGAAAAGAGATAAGAGTTCTCCTAGTACCACTTTTTCATCATAAATTTTAGCAAGACAAGAGTTTATGGAGTTGAAGAATAAAACAGGGATTGTCGTAATCCAAATAGGAATAAGAGACGAGCTGACCTAGTCTTACATTTGCCCTCTAAAATTGGAAAGAAAAAGAAATAGCCCCAGTCATATCTTTAATACTTATTAATTGAAACATAACACACGTTGTCCCAGTATCACTTAACTCTTATAATTTGGAACAAGACAGAAATTGTTCCTTAATTAACCTTATAAATTGGAACAAAGGAGGAATTTTCCCCGAACCACACTTACCCTTATAAAATGGAAAAAGGAGTTGTTCCAGTACGACCTTCTCTATTTAAATTGCACTAAGAAAGAGTTCTAAATTAAGCAAATCATATTATGTGTGGGAATTATGTTTGAAATCGTTTTGTAATTAGTCCATTCTCTATGGCTTTGTTGTTAAATGGTATCTTGTAAGCATTTTCTAATCTGTTAATGAAACAAAATTTCTTTTATATTTTAACATATTGTCACTTGAAAGTTCAAAGGTCTTAAGAGACATTTTTGGTGAGATTTGGTTTTCAGTGCCATCAAAACATAATTGTTCAGTTGAATCAATTATATATGTAGACATAAATAAACAAGAGTGAGTGCTTCAATAGAGAGGTAATATATAAGTACATTGATTAAGTTATTAAAGAATACAATCTATTTGTATTGAGAATCAATAAAAAAATAAATAATCAAAAAATTTATTGTGAAAAATAATATGTTGTCCCTTCGTGTGATATCACCAGAGTCTGATGGTTTTAATAACTAGTACACTTCAATGCCGAGAAATATTATACTTAATAGAAATTAAAAGTATAATATTATTATTGTAAGATAAGTTTTAATAATACAATGAAACATTGAAACAATAATGTCTTCAATAAGGATATGTATTAAAAAAACGCTATTATTATAATTAGTATATATATATAATATAGAAAGTTTGTGAAAAATTAATATTTATATTAAATTAAAATAATAGCTTACCGTGTAATCTCTATAAAATGGCAAATCTACTAAATTTTCGAGTAATTTCCTTTAATACCACATTGTGTATACGTACACTACGACAGTTCGAACAAATTTGTGGACACAAGGATAAACATTATATTTAACAACATTATTATTGTATAAATAAAAACTAAACCTGATTTAACATCTAGTAAATTAATGAAAACACTAACTTTATAGTAAGTTTTGTTCCTGTTTAAATTAACTTACAATAATTAAATTTTAAACATAATAGGAATTGTCAAAAAACTCAAAAAAATAATTAAAATCGTACAATAAATCGAACAAAAATATAGAGAATGCCCACTTCATGCTTAGACCACAGAAAAAGTTGAGAAGACTCACAAGACAATAAACAAGTAATGAAAAAATGATCAAGAAGTTATAATACGAGACGTTAATGTACCAACTTAACAACATAACTTTTAGTATCAATAATCGGATATACAGCAAAGAAGCGTGACAGAAATAAATAATATACCTTATATAATAATATTGATATGCGAATGAATTCTTGAACCGAATTTAATCTCACACGTATGCTCCATCTAATGTATATTTTTTACTAAATAATATCTGTGAAGCCACATAATGCTATACACTGATGAAACTGAGTCGTTTCAGTTAAGCTCTATAATATTAGATAAAGAGAGGTAGAACAGTCACACAATGCCTGAATGGAGTGAATCAGGTCTTGGCGTAACGGGATATTATCTAAGTCTGCTAAGCGCGTTGTATTTAAGATTAAACTTCTTGGAAACAAAAAATTAATAGTCTGAAGTCTTCCTTCAATCACGCTAGAGATCTTTACAGGGCCTTTCTTCCAGTAACGTGAGAGATCAGCTATCAAAATCCACAATATTTGAGCCTTTACTATTTCATCATCATTACGAATTCTGCCAGCTTCATTCCAAGTTAATTGGTCTTTAAAAATTATTAAATTAAAGCTATTATAAAAGTAGCTTCACTTAATGTAAAGCTCTCCTCAGGAATAAATTTTATAATTTAATCTTCATTTCCCACTTCAAGTTTTACTTCAATAGGTATATCTAAAAATAGAAACAGTAGACCGAATGATATATACATTAAATAATAGTTTTAAAAGACGGACTAAGTATAGTGAAGGGAAAGAAATATATATCGATAGCTATGCATGGTGCTCAAAGAAGAGGTGCGGTTTGTGCAAGTCAACTTCAATATCTTTTCACATATTTATTTGTCAATAGTAAGAACAATATCATATTTCTTTGCGGATATGCACTCTGAGAAGAAGAGACGTATACTCAACTGTTAATTACACGTGATATTTCTTAGAGACTTTCACACTCTCTGAGTGTTAACACAAAACACATAATTCATTTTATTTATTGTTATTAATATGTTGATTAATCAAGGGTTTGAACAACTTTATAGGATCTATTATATACAATGCTATGAGAAATAGAGTAGCTGTCATGAAAAAAAAGCTATAGAATACTCTGATTCTAACATAATTATATAGGATTCTTAGTTTGGTCAGCTTGATTGTTGATGATATGTAATGTGAGAGAATGAGTATGTAAATATGTACAATATATTAGTGTATTGTGACAAATTATACTGGTATGTATATAATATACTATAAATGGGGTTGTGATTAATAGATGTAATAACTGTGATTGTGGATTTTTGCACAGTGGAGTCACCCAAAATAAAATATATAATACTTATATACTACATATATTTTAATAGGTATCGTAAATGATGAAGTGCTTAGAGGAACTGATAATTCTATTATATACAGATTTAGCTAGTATTATATATATTAATACTTACATTTACTCATACTCATTATAATTAAATATAGTGAAAGTAATTAAATCACTTATTTACAACCTCTTCATAATTATTGACGGTGAGTAAATCATTACATACTTATAAGATATAATCAGTTGGAATAGTACTATATATATAACGGAAGAAGATGAGTTAATATAGGTGTATAGGAATACCCCTCCTCCTATCTGTAGTAGTATTATTACTATATTATTTATTTATTTATTCAGATTTTATTATATTTATGAGAGTAATGAAATTAATTATTTTTTCAATGTATGTTTCTATAACGTAATACGTTAAGCTATATTACTACTATTAGTTTAGTCCTTACTAGAGTAGAATAGTGATATAGTTATATTTATAAGATTATTATAAACAGACTTTTACTAATAATATATACACTATAAACTTATGTAGTAATAGTAATATTTTCATCCTCACATTAGTTTACGTTTTCTAAGAAAGTTCAAGCTTATTTTTATAAAAATATTTATGGTTTATAATAAATGATAGTATATAGGTATAATAATTAACATTTGAACTAGAGCAACTCATTATTCAGGATGTATAACTCATATATATAAGTTATCTCTATTCATCAATATAGGAGAATGAAATATTGTTATGGTACGTAGTAATGACAACACTACTTAGTCGTGTTTATTTGTAGAGTGAGTTATAGATTATCATAAATCAAAGATATACATACGTAGAGTAGATATAAATATAAGTAACTCTATTATACTTTTTTAAAATGAAACTCTTTCCTCATATTATTATAGTAAACCGTTAGCATGGAAAACAATACATTGAATATATTAGACCTAAAATTAACATATTAATTTTGAACTCATGTCATTTCTCTGTACCTAATAAACAAAACAGTAAAACTTATAGTTGAGTTTAATTAAGAAACACTTCGGATATTGACTTATTGACTTTGATGAATAAAAATATATTATTACTTTTTATCAATAATGATTAATATAACCGATATATATAGTAACGTAGATAGAGTGAGGTTATTGTAGTAAATAAAACTTGAGTTAGTAAACGCTATGGTTAGCTAATAAAATCTACATGATTCTCAACTCTACGAAGTGTAAATCGACTACTAAAATACTCGCTAATATTATTATATTGTTATTATTGAGTTATAATATTATCCATACTAAAATTACTTAATAACTTTCAGTAAAACAACTCGCCTTAGCACATTGCGTAATTTCTTCACACATATTTCGCACATTACTCACAAAATAATAATAATCTCTTTATTATATCTTTAATTTTATCATTGATTAAAAGTATGAAACTAAACACTCACACCATATTTAAATATTAATTTAATGTAGACGTATGTTATATTTTTACTCAAACCATACAATATTTTCATTATGTTCACAATTGGTTCAAATAAGTTTTAAGAAATGGTATATTATACTTAAATCAATATCCTGTAGACCACAGCTTACAAGATATGAGTTACCGGATACTGCGAACGTAATAATATTCATAACTCAATAACTTCATAATACTCGTATAATGATGATAAATAATATGTAATAAATAGAAGAAATATTAATATATAAAATCGGTGAGTTATTTACAAGGCACGAGTGCGAGACTCTGACCTTAATATATTAATGAAATAATTTATTGTCTTCAGCCGCCATTACCCAAATTATAATATATATGTTAAGAATAAAGAAAATCTTCGAAACTTGTCAGAAAATTGTATTTGTTAACAATAAATTCCTGAAAAGCAAGACTGTTATTGTTTAACTCAATTTTTTACCAAGTACATTAAACAAAATTAAATAAAAAATAAAGAGAATTAATCAATAGATAAGAAATCCATCTATATTCCCATAGACAAATTATTGTGCGTATAGCAGATATATAATATATTCTAATAATATAATAATATAAGTATTTCAAAATATACTCACTCAAAATAATAAGAGGAAAACGTGTAAAGTTAACTCAGATTTGGCACCACAGTAAAAAATATAACGCACACTTATATATTCATTCATCTTTAATAATTATAAATGAATCATAGAGAGATATTATAACATACGAAAATACACAGATCAAAATATAACGCGCGTGATGAGAGATACGTTTATATAGTATAAATTGATATACGACGCACAGTAGTTGAGATAGTCACTCTTAATAGTTAGAACAATATATATTAAGCATTACTATAGAGTCACGTAATAATACTATTGACGTGTTAAAGCAGTAAAGCAGTACTCACACACACTCATATATGAGTTCACAAGTTTTTACTAGAACTGCTATATTAAGTTTTATGATACTCACTATTATAAGATGTACCTATATCTTACTGCTTATATAATAAGGTCATGTAATGTTAATATTATGAGAGTTAAGGTCAGATGAGAAACAAGTCAAAGAATCGAAGTTATCTACATGTTTGTACGGAGAGAAAGGTTATGGAATGTTATTATATTTTTGTCTCGAGAAATAAATATGAATAATATATGCAAAAAATAAAGTGTCACGCTTGTAAGAAACTAATAACAAACCTAATAATCCCCTAGATTAATTGCAGATTGATGAGTTCTTTCTTGCTTATTTCTTAATTGTATATTATTATTAACTAGCTTTTAAATAGTGATATGAGTAAAAAAGTATATATGTATTATTATTTAATATAAAAATATTCACAGTTCCTGCAACACAATGATGAACTCTAATATTATATAGTATATATATTATTAGAAGAAAATTTCTTTAGTGAGAATATTTATAAGTATAGATTGAGAACAGAGAGAGAATTATGGGAATGATACGAGAGAGATACTAAATCTTCAGAGTAATCGGACAGGCAATGACGGTTGTTGAATGTATTGGCTTTTCGCTAGAATACTCAGACACTCTCACGCAAGTACAATGTTGCAGTGTTAGGCTTTTATCGCGTTTGAAACGAATGTGTATATTTGCAGAAGTTTACTGGAGAAGGTCGGATAGTATTCAGAAGAAGAGATAAAAAAGCAGACTACTGAGCGTGAAAATCTTTGGACAACTGATCACCGACGGCAGGCATCTTACAGCGATTTAAAAATATATATTAAGAAAAGTCTGAGGGGTACAGTCAGTCAGTCTGCACCGGAGTGGAATCCGTATGCATATTATTGTATCACTCTTTAGAAAAGGATAAGTGTAGTATATAATAGTTTCAATCTCAAGTATAAGTTATCAAGTGCTTTTTAATTGCCAGCACATGTGTTCTCGGAAGTGAACTATGCCATCACGTATATAAACAAGAGAAAAAAAGTGTATAAATCTCCACTGCCATACAGCGTTACCACCATCAATAGTATAACTCAAAACTGGATGTATTTACTGAGATGAGAATTCTTTCTACTTTATAAGTATATATTTTCTGTCAATGCATTATATATAATGTAGTATTATAGTAAAATACTATAACTTTCAATATAGTAGGTAAAAGTCATTACTATATAGTTACTAACTGTATTAAATATTAATCAAATACTACTCACTAAATTATCGATATATTCCTCATAAACCTCATTATTATACCTATTAGAGGGGTATGAATATTATATCTCTAATATTATAGTATATATATGTACTTTAAATAGCCTAGCGAGCCACGCGCGTGCGCAGTGCCTCACGAAAAATTAATTGACACGTATTGCGCGCAGCGTGTAAATACACAGGCAATCATCAATGTTTATGTCTACTTTCACAAAGATAGCGTGCTCAAAGTAAATTAGAATTGTACGATCACTGTTTCCATCATAAGTGACCTTAATGTATTCTTATTTGAGATAAGTCATCATCTATCACTTAGGTATCTGCATTGTAGACACTCACTTGGCACTCATTTAATACTCATCTATTGGCAATAATTGGCACTCACTTGGCACTCACCGGCACTCACTAATAATACTCATTAAGTAAATAATCATAGAACACTATAATATAGATACATCCTAATAATATAAGATATATTCTTACGGTGATAGATGAGGATAACCATATCTACAATAGCTAGTATACCATCAATATAGGACATCACCAATCAAAGTGATAACCGACTATAATGAGATGTAGCTGTCATCACAAAGATGAGTCATACAATAATTATGCTATTAGTAGTTTCACTCATAATATAATTGTAAGCCATTAGGAAGTACTAAATAAGGGTGTGATAGTGTGTTTTGTACTGATGTATGTGTATAAGTGTTAATAATGTGATTAAGTATGTGAGTTCATATGTGTAAAATGTTAAGATGCATAGGTGATAATAATATGGGTTATGTGATATTAAGTGTCAATTAGTGAATAATAGTGTAGTGAGTATAAAGTGTTAAGTAAAATCTGGTGAGTGTAAGTAATCTTTATGCGTGTGTAAAGTTAAATTTGAGTATTGTAGTAGTGTAAGTAATATCTGTGTGTGAGTGTAAGTTAATAATTCATGTTGAGTTGAGGTAGTGTGTAGTAGTATGAGTTAGTAGTAGTTGATAGTGTAGTGTATGTGTAGTGAGTGTGATGTTGTGTGATGTTATAGTGATTAGTTTATTCAAGTAATGGATTATGGTTCCAAAATTGACCCAATATACGTCTCTCTAGTTCAATGTGAGTATATAATGCGCGAGAGAATAATATGCTTTAGAGAGCATTGTGGAACTTTATTACATGCAAGCGAAATCGCGATGAAAGCAAAATTGGGCCACCGTAAACATGATTCATGGGTATACCGATGTATAAACAACTCTACGAGTACCGCTCGAGAGAACCACCACGCAAAGAACAACAGAGATACAAATATCTTAACTCTCTCATCTTAAAGAAATCAAAATCTCAATCATGTTGAAGGTCAATGTGTCCCTGTACCAATCACATCCCTTTCAATGAACTTTATCTCAACAAACACCAAATTTTCTTCATTACGATTACTCAGTCATATTGTAATTAAGAATACACGAAACCTTAAAATACCTATAGAAGAGTGTCGTATCGATGCGTTTAGAACAGAAATCAGCGGAATAGTCCTCTCAAATACAGGCCAAATATATCCGCGGAGTTGAGACAAGTTTTCCTCTCAAAGCATCAACACGTCTGACAACTCATATCGTTTCTGTACTAATGTATTTAATTGCAGACACGAAAATGATATAAGGGGTGACACTTAATGTGAATCATACGCGCAGACGTACCAGACCGGATTACTGATGCCCATTTATATAGTGTTGCTATTTAATTCCACATCACCTACTAAATAATCTATTGAATTTAGTCGAGTTGTCAATAAACTCCCTCATGAGCGCAGGAGCCTTGTGGCTACGATTTAAAGAAAAAGTTCATGGGAAGTTTCCACGGCGATGAAGAGAGCTCTATAGAATATACACATTCAATAATTGCTGCTAAAAATTGTGCTTTATATAATTTCTGAATTGTTTTTTGATTGTGGTATACTGCCACGCAAGGGATGGTTGAATGTCCACCACGCGCGAATACAGACACCAATACAGTGATGTGATTTAGCAACTTGGTGCGAGCCGAATCAAATGTCGTGATCGACATACTGATAGTTATATGAAGCCAGAAAATCACTCGCTCCATAAGATTGCAAGTCTGTATAGATAAGCGAAACACAGCTAGTTAACTCTGCCAAACCAATATGAAAAGTCCTCAAACAGAGAGTTAACTCTTAAAATAAAAAGTGTGAGAGGCTCTGGCAAATATAACGTTAGTAAATCTAGTGACTTATCTCACTTTCATATCTATCCGAAATATAGATGAATCTTGGTATATGTTTGCAATATACTAAACAATACTCTTGAAAAGACATGGCTTCGGCAAACCAATGGTAAAGGTTCAAAAATTTTTTAATTATCGTCCAAGAAATTAAAGGATTTGAGGGGGTGCAAGTGCCCCCTGCCCCTGCTCCTGTATACGGCCCATGGCATTTAACTATAGTTGTTTCAACACGTACCAGTAGTACATTGACTTCGGCTAAATTTACATAGAATATTTTTAAAAAACGAAATGAAATTTGTTTATAATTACGTATATATTAATTAAATGTGTTATTGTAAAATAAAATTTATGAAAAATAAATAAAATTCAAAAATTATGAAATATGTTTGCAACATTTGCTATAAAATTTCTACTCCCTTAAGGAATAGTTAAAAATTAATATTTTAATAAAATGAAGCCATAACTTTTAATTTTTTTTTTGTATTATTATCACAAATACAAAAGGGTAAATGCACAGTAAGGCTGGCTTACACGTATGGCAGGCGGCTTGCTGGAACGCTCGCTTCTAATGCACGCTGCGCGCGAGTGGTGCCGTATGGTTCTTTTAGGCAACGCGCATTGAGAGCGAGAGAATCAGCGAGCGGTTTGCACCGTGCATGTACGCCAGCCTGCGTGTTTCATTTATCCTAGGGTATTGATTAGTAAAAAAAATTAATAAATATATATATATATAATATAATATATATTATATATATAATATATATATATATATATATAAATATATATAATATATATAAATATATATATATATAAATATATAATATATTATATATAATTAAAAGAAATCTAGTCAATGGGAGTTTTATATAATTGGAAATGTGTTGCAATAAGATTATCCGACTTAAAACTCGATTGCATGCATTCCAAAACGCGTTCTGTAATCAACGAAAATTGCCAACTCTCCTAGGCCGCAGAGTGTACTTTCAGGCATACTTCCGGGGGGCATTGCCCCCCGGAGACGAGTCTAGTGAGCCCCCCGAAAGAAACATTCTCTCGAGCATGACAAATAACAATAATTTATTTGCCGATTAAAAGTAGCAAACATAAAGAGCAAATAAATATATAAAAGTATTTTAAAATCTATATTTATTTATGCTACTCAAATAATAAAAATAACAGCCAGAAATGAGACATGAGAAACTATGCTTAATAGTGGCCATATAAAGAATATGCTAAATATATATGTACAAATTCTGACTTATTAGAGAAGATATTTCCACTGTGAGACTTCCTTGAGAGAATGTCAATAGAATGAGAAAAATAGGTATTGTTGTAGAAATTAACTTTCAAGTAGTAGAGGTCGTATTTCGTGAACGAAGTAAGGAACACTAAGAATGCCTTAGATTAATATATAGTTATTGAGTGTTTATTTTTCTCATTGATCTGCATAGATATCGTGCCGATCTATATAGCAGACGTAGGCGTTATATATAAGTGTAACTCATTTCACGCGCCAAGTATAATATCGAGATGCACATGAAGAGCACTTCTTTAAGAATGAAATGGAACTGAGAATAAATATATTGTCCTAGAGTAGTGAAGGGTTATATTATAAAATACACGTAGAAAAAGATCTCTTGCTCAGATTGGTTATTATTACCCACATAAGGAAAAGACAAGATCACAGAGCTATCCTGTCAACATACTAAATATAATAAGTTCTAAGAGGCGCCGAGCTCTTTATAAATCCAACCTTTATATGAATATATGTTCCTTAGAGAAATACCTGGGTATATATACCATGGTCAAAGGTTTGAAGATAAAAATAACAAGGATACAAAAAAAAAAAAAAAAAGGTATAAAACACAAAAAATCAAAAAACAAAAGAGAGATGACGTACCTCACTGCACACAAGAAATAAGATTTTTACTTACACTGTTTCTAATCTATCTATGTTTTGACCTGTTAATACAAAATTGAGTACACCTAACATAACTATATAAATGTATTACACTATTATATAATGCATTAAAATATTATATATATATATATTAATATATATATATATAATATATATATATATATATATATAAATATTAATTATAATATATATATATATATATATAATATATATAATATATATATATATTATAGTATTATATATTAATTAAATATATATATATATATTATATATAATATTATATATAATATTAAATATGATATATATATATAATAATATATTATAATATATTATATATAATATTAATATTAATATATATATATATTAATATAATAATATTTAATTTAATAATATATATATAATAGATTAATATATGATATATATATATATTAATAAGTATATATATATATATATATTAATTATTAATATATATATTTATATATATTATATATATATTATATATTTATATATTATATATTTAATTAAATATATATAAATATTATATATAATTATATATTAATATATATATATATATATATATATAATATATATATATAATATATTATATATTAATAATAAATATGATATATATATACAACTTAGAACGCTCTATACTTATTTTTTTATTAACTATTAATAGGTTACACTCTTCTGTTTGCGGATCATGTGGAAATAATATACACCCTTATCACAGTTAGCGTCACAGTACAGAGTTATTTCTATAATAATAAATAACCGAGAGAGGAATAACTGAAGTGCCACGAAAAACATAGAATACTCAAAATCAGATGTAATTAAACTATCTGATTTTAAATATATGAATAATAAAAGGTTAATGCAGGATCATCCAGCTCACATTCCGAAAAATCGTCTGACAAACAACTCTACATAACAATAAACAATAGGGAACAGAAAAATATAGGGTTTGAGCTGGTCATACTAAGTGAATAAGAAATTAACGAGGTGTGCTATATTTATAATCAAACTTGCCAAAATTTCATAGAAATATGAATAGCAAATGTTCTACAAAAGTATTAGTGGGGTTATTCATTATAACCATTATTCCATTCTCAACAACTCAATAAAAGCTTTAGGAAAAAATGGGAAAATTGATAGTCAAACATGATACACTTCTTCAAGTTCTACTACTATAAGTGTAGAAATGGAAAAACCCAGGAGACAGGCTATGAAGAAACCGATTCGCGCTCAAATTGTTTAACAGAGTGAAAGTGATAAAAAAGAGACTTTAAATAGAAAGGTTATATATAATTTTTAAAAATACTTTTGAATGTTTGTATTTTTAATTTTTATAAAAGTGTAAAGTGTAAGAAGTAGCTTACACTATCATAAAATATCAGAGTTAGATTGAAAGTATTTTGGACAAATGATGATGAAAAATTTAAAACCATTTGAGAATTATTTTTTAAAAGATAAGAGTGATAGGTCGAATTACTAGCAATCAAATGACACTATAGCCTCACGGTGAACATCTGTTATTGTATGTGAGAGCGAAGTTTATTTATGAAAGATGTAGTTGAAAAAAACTATTGAAAAAAACAAGAAGTTCTCCGTTTTAGCAGATGAGGAGCAACTTCTTATAAGATAATGAAATGGAAACTGATAGTATTATATATGTTTAGAGCAGTGTAAGGTAAAAAAATCCTAAGTGATAGAAATAAAGTTATTCACTAATCACATTGGTATAATAGGAGAACAGAAAACTACTGCAAATGCTTATTGAATAAGAGCTGACTGATCTGAGTTAAATTATGACTAATCAAAGTATTGCTTATTAATGGATCTGTATTAGGTTCTCTATCTATATATGGCTTGATAAAAGTGGAGAGTGTATAAAAAAATAAGGCTTTCAGAATAAGGGTCAAAACAAAGAAGTTCTTTCAATAATTACAAATGGTACTATGAATATATATATAATAACTGTAGGAGCTATCATAAATCTGTACCTGGCAGCAGCCTCCTGTAGGAATAAAAATCAGAAGGTGATCTGTTTTCTCTTTATATAATTTTGAAGTACAATTTTAAAAAACAGTTTAAGGGAAGAGTCATTCAATAATCACAATGGCACTTAAAAGACTGAGTCATTCAATTATAATCACAATGATCTTGATCTGAATTAATTAAGAATGTCAATCGACATTTCGAGTTGTTGTAACCAGTTATTAACATACATAGACTTGTGAATATGTCTGTTTTCAGTGAGCTTAAAGGTCAATTTGATAACTGGTTATTGTTGACATGCATATTACACAAAGGTAAGGGTACAGACCACTTTGCATCACGTGCACCCATGAAGTGAAGCATCTTGCTGCGTAAAAAATCAATGAAAATGAGTAGTATAACCTATGATCTACCTGCTCTATAGTATGATAATGAATTCCTTTAATTCACTTCTCTACTTAAACAAAAATAAAAAACTAACTATTTAAAGCAAATAGCATTATTGTGCACACAAAAGAAGGACTTTTATATGACCATAAATGAAATCATCCCTCCCTAATATAACTGGAATACAAAATATAGCACCAATGTCAATAAATATTGAGAGCAAATCAGTGTGGGACGTCATAGTGGACTTAACGATAGAAAAAATTAACGATATTTGCTCCCAAAAATGGAAAGTAATTTAAATCTAAAGTGCGCCTGATTGCTGATAAATAATAGTAGATAAAAAATATACATTTAAAGGGATGTAAATATACTGCGATAGTGTAAAAGATTAAGTAAAATTGGAAGAAAAAGTTCAAAACGGACAAGTTAAACAATATATTAAATGTATATTTGCTTAGTCGCTTTGAAGACTGTTTCAGTCACAATTAACAAATTTATAATCGTGAATATTGAAGTATAGAATAATTTTTGATGAAACAATTTCCGATGCATAATGCTGAATAGAGTGACTTAAGCTGAACCTGAAATATACCTATCAATTTTATATCTCAAATTCTCACATGCTCGAAAGCGAATATTTAAAGGCAGATGATAAGACCATTGTCGAAAATTTAGAATGAAAGATTTAGACCAAAAGTGAATATATCAAAAGCTTCTGTGAAATCCTTCTTGTCATTCCTAGTAACGACATGCTTCACGTTATAGATAAGATCGTTCTAAGTTACTTATTGACCGAATACTTAGAATATATAGAACAAGATAAATTAAGTGAATGCTGCCAGACTTAATAAATTAATGCATTGTATGATTATAAGCATCGAGTGAGGTGTCTTTGAGATATCCAACTGATGGAATTTCTTAGAATAATAAACAATGTATAGACTTGAGCTAATTGCGAGAAATAAAAACTCTGTCGAATATACTCACGATTCCTTTATAACTTACTTCATTTTATACCTCTAAAACTACTAGTTATACTACGTGATCGGTGAAGTCTACTGGCACTACTAGGATAAGTGTACATAAAGTATATATATACTTAATATATATATATATATTAATATTATATATAATATATATTATATAATATATATATATAATATATATATAATATATATATTATATATATATATTAATACTTAATAATATAAATATATAGTAATATAATATATATATATATATATATATAATTAATATATATATATATTAATGTTAATATATATATAATATATAATATATATATATAATAAAAATATATATAATATTATAGACTATTAATATAGACGTATATTATCCCAAAACTTTATATTTTTAACCAAAGATCGTATATTTCCTTATTATGAAAAAGTCATAATATACTCATACTAATATTATATTTAATTTTTTTATATGTTGTTATTTATAGTTATAATATAAATTTAATATATAATTTAATTAATAAATTCCAACTAATATGAATAAAATGCAGCCATCTCACAATTATGCTTTATTTTGTCTCATTACAAAAGTTTTATATATCACATTTAGCTTATGTTATTATTATAATTTCTCTAAAGAATGTCTAGAAACTTCTCCAAATTCACTCTAATTCTCTAAACTGTACAAATAAAGTAATATTGATTTATATTTCGGAATTTACAAATAACTCAGTATAGAAACTGACCTAAGATATATAGAAGGCAGAGACTGAAAAGGGCGGTATAATCATTTTCTGCACAATTTAATAATTTTAATGTAAATTACGTACCAATCACTAATATACATTATTATAGATTGCCACACCCTCACGAAATTCATCTGAGATAAAACCAACGACCCCCCACGCGAGGAAGAACACAAAATTGGTCCACACATTCGACAACAAATGAAACCACCACTTAACGAACGAACTATAGATATTGGCAATTTAATTAAAGTTGATATCTCTTTCATATATAATAATAATAATCAATATATATATATATATAAATTGAATAAAATTTAATTTAATCAAAAATTACTTCATTAAATTTATATCTCATCACCATCAATACAAAATGCCTTGAATTATTTATTTTACTATATTTTAATATTACCATCAATTATTATTTATATTTATTTAATTATAACTATCAATATGACGACAATTTTTACTCTTAATATCTATTATAAAAATCAAAAGGCTCGAATTAAAGAACTATAATAAAAC
>JABUQX010028446.1:7500-21921 GCA_015478945.1 Trachelipus rathkii | reverse complement strand
AGTCGATTCTTTTTTATATTTTTTGTTATTTTATCTTGTAGTGACTAAATTATTAGTTCCCACCACTAAGAGTTGGAAAAATATATATATTTTCTGAGATTTCAGCAACCTCTAGTTTCGAGTTTTTAGGTTATTCATTCTTACGATATTAGTAATGTGTTTGTACATTTTTATTATATTAATATTATTAGTGACAGGAGCGGTGAAGTTTATTACGTTTTTTTTTTATATATTGTTGGTACATGATCACATTTATGATTTGTTTATAATAGATTTATATATATATGTATTTTATATCTTTTTAATCATAACTTATTAATTAATTTTTTCATAATTTCTTATAAATTTTGCATTTTGATCGTTACTTTTATGAATTAGATATATACTATTGTATCTTATACAATTTATATTATATTAATTTCTGTATGAGTATAGTAATCATATAATAATATTTGATTTTTTATTCGTTTTTATTTTTTTATTAATTGAATAGTTGCTAATATTTCATTCTTTAATTTTTATATTTCTACATAATCTTTTTATTTCATTTATTATTAATTATATATATTATTTTTTTAGATAGTCAATGTTTAAGTGTTCTTTATGTTGTAGTAAACTGTAAGAGTCAAGTATTTATTAGAGTAGTAAGTTCTATACAAAAACTTAATCATATGATAGTTATAATGTAGTTTAGTAGTAGTACTATGATGGTTTTAAGTAGTGTTTTAGGGCACGAAAATATTGAGATAGAAAGATAAGTAGTTTAGTTAGTTTTTATATTTTATTTGGTCTTAGTGTAGTGTTTATCATTTTATAGTATAAATAGTCTAGAGTAGTTATAGTAGTTAATAGTAGTAGATTTACCTTTGAAGGTAAGTTTTGGGAATGCATCTTAATGTGTTAATTTATTGTTTATTTAGGTTGTATTGATCACAACCCCCCCGCAAACTCCGCAGTTGTTGGGAAATTTCTATGCAACGACCATAAATAATCAGCGCATAACTCTTTTTTACATCTCTTCTCTCGTTGATTTTCTGTCTATTCCGAATGTAATTTTTACGGACTCACCAAAAAATCGACGTACCGGTGTATGCCCTGCGGTCTATTTGATTAAAAATTTCAGCTTTCGGATCTATATTCATATCATATTTATTATTGAATGAACCAATTTATCATACTATACTATACTGACTAATGATACTTAGGATATTTTTATATATTATATCGGTTTATATATACTATACTTATGTAGTATTTATAATAGGTATCATCTTACTATATATATATATATATATTTTATTATTTTTATTGTTTGATCTTATGTATTATCTTTATAATACAATGATATACTTTTATTTATTTATATAATTGCTAAGTTAGTCAATACAATTATTGTGCTATATTTCTTATTTGATAGCACTCTGTATATATAATATATGTTATATACTATTTATTATTATTATTATCTATATATTTTATTATTAAATTTTAATGGCTTCCGTATAATCAAATTTTACTATATTGCTATGTCAGCTTGTACTAGGTATGATTGCTAATATAATATTTTTATTATAATATTATAATAATATTTTATATATCTTTATATTAATATAATATATATCGATATATTATTTTATTATTTTCTATATATATTAATATTATATTATAGTTAATATATGTGTGATCGTGAGTTACATTGGAGTTATGTTGTGTGATGTGCCAGTTATATATTACTGTGATCCTACTATATTACAATACTGTTAGTATAATTATATTATATATATATAATATTATATATTATATATCTTATATATAATATGTGTGTGTTAATATATGATATATATTGTGTGTGTATGTTTAGTTGTGTAGGTATGTGCGTTTGTCGTTGTATGTGTTTCGTGTTATTAATATATATATTATATTAATAACAAACTATTGTCCAAATACAATACATAGTAATAAGTGCTTATAACATAATAATAAATTATATTACGTATGAACTTATATCTAGTTGTTTTTCTATTTGATATATAAGATATTGATAACTATAGTTTACCTTAGGAAAATGTGTTATATTATATATAATATAATATATATATATATATATTATATAATACTAATAATTAGCGTTATGCAGGTTTTCTTTAATTTTTTCTTACTTAGTTTGATTTTAAATACGAGAGGCAGAAAAAACAAAACCGCGTATTATTAATTTTATAAAATTAATAGTTTATATCATGTAATGCTTATACTTGCGTATTGTGAGAGCTCGTAAGTACAATGACAATTTGCAGTTTTGTACATTGTATTATAGTTGTAGATACTTATTTTTTGTACTATCTTTGATCTGTCCTTTATATTCTTAATATTTAATTTTTACCCTAGTTTTTTTATCCAATATATTTTTTCCATATTGGTTTTAACTTGGACCCCATAGCTCAAAATATATTCATGTGTATTTTAATATACTATATTATATAAGTAATGGTAAATTTGTGTACAAGGTTGAGGATAGGCCATTGAACTTTAAGGTGTCTCGTAATGTTTCAATAGGGATGGAGCTTAAAATATGATAGATCTAGAAGTTTTTCTTATATATATTTTGTAGTTTATTGATATATAGAATGTATTGAGTAGGTGGTTAAATGGGATTTGAAGTCATTAATCAGAGTACAATTCACTTTGTCAAGTTCTAAAATTTTCTGACTCTAATCTCTTTCGTGATATAGTTTATACGACTCCGGTACTTACTATGATCCGGATCGGACTACCCCGATCTCCACTCAGATTATTCTCATAGCTCTTGAAATTATCGACTCGCTCTCAATCTTCAAATTACCATTAACTCCACTTTCTTCAAAATTACCACTTTTACGATTCGCTAACTCCGACTTATACGATCTCGACTCCGACTCGTACTCGATCCGATCACACCTGAAGTTATCAAAACCGATCTCAAGCATGATAATGGCCCTAATTTAAGTAGAGTAGTTGTTGATTGCGTCTATATACTCCAAATTTACTAAGTCTGCGAGGCCACAAAACGAAATAAAATAGAAGAGTTCACATCAACACTACGTAACTAGTCTGACTAGTAGGCTCACTCTCTTTAGTTGTTTCAAGTGCTATATACGCTAGCTCCGTTATATATAAATACTATTACTTACCTCCATATATATATCTTGTTTCTATTTTGCTCATTTTAGTATTTATATTTAAGGATTTATAAACTTATTAGTGATAAATGACACAATAATTATCTCATCTCAACTTAATGTACTCTAGCCCGCGGGGATATTTATTTTTGCTGGATCTACACGTTTGCGAGTAGTCATTTTACACATCTCTCAATAGAATACCCCCACTGTCTTGCGGACATTGTGGACTTATTTTCGGGATCAGATATTCAAAAATCACAAATATAGGAAAACCCACCAAGCCCAATACTAGAAGATATTCTCTTAATAGGTTAAGCGCGAGACGTAGGGTTTTAAGAGAGGGAAGCAAGTTAGTATATTAGATCCATTTGGTGTAATCGACAGAAGTTTATAAAGATCAAAATGTAAAAGTATAGGCGAGTTAAATTGTGTTCAGTCATTGTCAATCTTTTCCCAACATAGATCAAACCGTATACTAATTTCTTTTTACTTTCACAAAATCAGTTATAATGCATAACTAAGATTTTAAGTGATAGATTATACTGAAAAACCACTAAGAGGCAGAGTACTGAGAGTTCATTTGAATGGATTTATTCAAGATTTGATTCTCACGAGCAAAAATTACATTATTGTCACAAATCGCAAATTCAGAGGGTGAAGGCTAAAGTGTAGCCTTCTCAATCTGTATATGTATACTAGGGCGGACGCTAAATGTGAGTATCAACTGTTTATAAGATTCTCTCCTTATACGTGCTCTATTTGGTCGCATATAGACCTCACTCTCTCTGAAGCTCACTATTGGCGAGAAGATCTCATACTCGATGCCAGTAGCCCGCTCCAGTAGAGATCTAATATGAAATTCTAGTGACTCTTAGTATCATTCATTGTACTGTTCAAACTTACGCTAGACTGTACTTCTCGCGTACTGACAATGCCTATCAGGAAGAGTACTGAGAGTTCAAACTATTAGGCGATGTTGTTTTTAAGAAGGAAGATGCAAGACGATTGTCAAGGGTGGTGAGTTTTACTAAATTATGATTTTCTATTTATTAGGTTTATATACTTTATTAAATTTACAACCAATAATTGAATAATTCTCTCTGTTACATTAGAATTATGAATGGCTAGTAATACTATACTCGCATTTTCTATCCAATGTTTGTCAGTTTATGCTTTAATTCATTCACACTATTAATCTGGCAGCCTCAGTCTTTAAGAATTTATCATTAAACCATCAGAACAACTACTGTACACTCACTCGTCACAGAATTCAACTTTTCTTTCCTCTGAGAATTCCGCGCAAACATCATTTTGGACTTTACATCCTCATAGACGCAGTACTTAGAATGTCACTCATTTTTTGTCACTAATAATAAAATAATATAAATATTAATCATTAATAAAAAATAAAACAGCTGACAAGAGAATTTAATTAAAATGAATCCACATTGCGGAAAATAAATAAAACACTTTTTGAACTTCCCATAGTTATAATTTTTCCTGACTGCTTCATATATCATTTTCATATTAATTTTCAAATGAATAGAAATAGTTTCTACCATATTAAACATTGCCATAATCCAATATTTTAGATTATGTTTAGTCTATACTTTATATTACGTGATTATGTTTCCACCGTGAATTTCAATAAAATTCGGCTCTTGGTTGTTTAATTGAATATTATGGAGATATATCTTTACTGCCGAATTCCTGATGTTTAGTTGTAGTAATTTAAATATGTAGTCAAAGGAATATATTTTTTTTTTGTCTAGAGATATTGATAGTCGTGTTTTTTGTTCTTGTTGCCTTAAATATATATTATTTTAATGCTTAAAAGCTCATTTTAGGAAGGGTAGGCAAATAGTCTTGGTAAAATAGGGAAGTAAATTTTTTTATAGCGAGACTCATTTAAGACTTTGTATAACTATGAAGAGATATTGGCTTTTATGTATGTAGCAATTTGATACTGATTTTGTTAACATTATTGTTCCAATTTTTTCATTGTCATTTAAGGAAGCCTACTCGTAAGATACACCCATGTTTAAACATTGATACTAGTATATTAGTGCCTTATTTAAAAATAATAATAAAATATCTGTTTATCAGCTATACAGTAAAGGGAATATATATACTTAGGCAAATGTTTCCCAATGCAGAAAGTATAAATTTTGTTAATTAGAAATATATCGTGCTGTAGACTACTCAGAACTGGACCAAATTGGTCAAGCGCAGAAGAAACCAGAAATTAGATAAGATAATACCTCTATAGAGGGGCGGGACAAGCATGGAGCAGACATTTTTAGAAAGCTATAGATGGGATACATTTCGAGGAGTCTGTGCACATCAGCCATGATTCAATATGTAGAGACGAATGCAATTTTAATTTAAGGAAATGGCCCCTGTAAACTCCAGTCGAGAGCACATTAGGGACAGTTAATGATTATGTTAATTTCTAAATAGTAACAAGATACGCAGCGGGAGGGAGATCGTTGATCGAAAGGCATAGAATTTAGAAACAAAGTTGGAGATACTAGCATAGCGCAATAAAAACTAAGAACTTGATTGGGAGTCATACATCTATCTCAGAAAAATATAATACAGAGTAAATAATAGATGCTGAACGAAGTTTTGTAAAGTTAATAGATAAGAGAGTGATGTAAATAAATAGAAAATGGGGAGTATGAGAAGATAAATCACTAGTACTTAAGTTGAAGCATACCTAAAAACTATATGTTGTGTAATCCACAAAAATGGTTTTATAGGCTAGAGTTCAAACTATTATTCACCCGAGTTCAGACAAAATTAAGCTTGTTATATACTCTTCTGTTCAGAAATAACACAATTTCGATTTCGAAATTAGGGGACTTTTATGAGTACTCAAAATACGCGGTCTGCCCACTCAATACAATATACTAACACATGTCACTTACCCTAAAGAAGCGAGATCTCTATTTATCGATTATAGGACAGATTTTAGGTTTATTATTACGACACAGAATTTTTTTACGGGAAAAAACCTCACGAGCCGGTTAACGTGTTACGTAAAACAGCACTATTTGATCATTTATGATTACTGAAATGAAATGGGAATGAGGACTTCAAGATATAGTGCGGAGAATTAGATGTTGAGACGAAGTTTCAAAAGGTTTTTTATAAGAATTAAGATAACCAGTGTCTAGATACTCTATTATGCGTATAGTTTTTAAAAGATGATACCAGCAAACCATATAACTTTATACGAAAATTTTATAGTATTCTATTACCTTTACTTTTCTGGAATATTGATTACTGGAATTTGGTAGGTCTCCGGCCTTTTCTCACTTGAGGATATGTATATATATAATTTAGTATTAAGATACAGTTGTTATAGATTATAGAGTATATATTACTGATATCAACTATATATAACGAGAAAGCGCCGTCTAGCTTCAAGTAAAGTATAGCACTCTCCTAAGTAAGTAAGAACACTCGGAGAGAATGCCATCCGTGTATATGTTACGTTATCTTTTATCCTTGACGTTCTAGATATAGACTCAGAATGCCATGATACTGAATCATGCGTAATACGGTAGAAGAGTAACATTAGGAAACCTGAGAGGAGTATGGGGAGGGAAAGCAGAATGCCGTAGGTATCGTTTATCAGCTATATATAGGTTAGAATTTTATTATATAGTATATATAGGGTGTAAAAAACCCGTATTATTTTTTTACATGTCAGTTTTTTTATTTTTTAAAAAAACCAGTCTTTTTTATTTATTAAAGATGAACTTGTCTGTTTTTTATTAATTTAATATAATATACCTTCATATTAATTTAAACACATACTCATAATTAAGATGTTTATTACAATCTTAACTACAGAAGCTACATATATACCTTATAAATTTAAATCCTTCTATAGCCTAAATTTTTAGATCAATATTACAGATTTTTATAATATATTATATATATATAGGTATATCGTATACGTTTGTATATATAATACATTATATAGGTTGCGTGGCCTTTAAGGTATTAAACTATGTCTACCGTCTACTTACCCTATAATGTAACTTATTGGAATAATTTTTTTTATTTTTGTAATACGAAATTTATAGTCGGGCATAAGCACACGAAAAAATAAAATATAATAATGTTATAATTTAAATAATTAACTAAACTAATAATGTTATAAAAGTTTTATATTTTTTTTTTGGTTAAAATTATACAGCGATAGTTAAGCCGTCCTAGTATTAGGTGCGGTTGAGCGTAATACCATCACATTGAGTAGGTATCATCTATGACACCTGTTAATTCGTCTTTTACGTTTATAATTTTTAGTTTTTTATATATATTAATTTTTATACTTAATATAATATAATTATTTTATAACATTTTTACTTTAATAAGTATAATAAAATGTCTAAATATATTGATAATAATACGCATTAATTAAAATATAAGGTGGTCCGGATAAATTCCCTCTGCGCCTAATAAAACTATTTTAGAATATTACTGAGACTACTTTTATTTTTTATTAAATTTCATTTTTTTTAAATAAAAGATTATAAACTTAATAAAGTATCTTTTATTTACATTTAATAATTAATTATATATATACAGTATAAATAGTAAATGTCATAATATATTACGTAATACTACGAAATAACTAATAATGGTGGTCCGAGCACCCTCACCCAATTCAATTTTTAAGCGGTATTTAATTCCTGATTCAGTTTTAATAGGCCCGTTTTTTATTTGCTAACTATGCTCGCTCTGTGGATCAAAATATTTTACAATTTGCCGTTATTAAAGTCAGTAACCTAATCTCGGTGTTATTCCACTGAAATAGATCTAAAATAATCTCGTATCCACAATTTTTCATTTTATATTAAACGCTGGTTTTTTTAAATAATACTTCAATTTTTTCAACCGTGAGAATTAATTAGATTAGTTTTTTGAAATCCTATAAAATTTTATACATTTTTTAATAATAATATACAACTTTGTAAATTAAATATGAATAAGTCTAAAAAATTTTTACAATTGCGCGAACTCTAGTCTTATAGAAGGAGTTGATTTATATAGTAGCGATAAGAGATTTTTTTTTTTTTATTTAATATGGGATTAACTAATTTAGGTGGACCGAATCACCCCTCTAAAGAGGCGGGCCCGGTCACCCCGCCCGACTAGTAATAGTCTATCTATATATATATATATAGTATATATAGTATATTAATATAATAATAAAGCAGGGTAATAGTAGAGCATTTTAAAGGCATATAAAAATCACCGGGAGACACATATTTGAAAAATGAAACGAGTTCCTGCGATTTGCGCATCGTATCAGAGGCACATATCATATAAATTAGTGTAAAATTCAAAGAAACTGAATGTAAATATTAATTGTTTATTAAATTTTCGGATATACTTTTATATATAGCAAAATTAAATTTTTGTAAATAATTTTTTTTATACTAATATATATTTTAGATAAAAAACAATTGAGGTATATTATATATGAGTTGTATTTGGTATATATATATAATATATATATAGTGTTTCTAGAGAGAATATGATGAAAATTTTAGGAAGTGATTGATTTCTGTATGGAGAGAGGTATGTGTATATATAATATTAAATACTTTCTTTAAACATCAAAGAGATTATCCAATAATAGTTAATATACTAGGTTTGTGTTTAGGGTAAGATAGATGGTATATTCGAAGTAAAAAGTTATATATATATATTTAATTGTGATTGTATTTTTATATATATAATCATATATAAATAAATTCATTTCTTTTGTAGGAGCATGCTCTTGCACGACCTTTGTTCGGTCATTAGCCCAAGAGAGGAATCTCCTATCGCGGATCCATTATTTGTATATGTAAATTTAAAATTAAGTGGGGATTGGATGAGAGAGTGATACGGACGCTGAAAGTTGTGATATAGGTAAAATTCAGGTGAGTGATGAGAGTTTATTAGTGTAATAAAGTATAATATATGATTATTATATATATATATATATAATGTATAATATATAAGGATTAACAGTATGTAAGAAACGCTCGAGTAATCAGTAAATAAGTTATACAAGTTTGAAAAAATAGAATTAACTCTGTAGAGCAAATGATAAAGGAAGGCAAATTGTTAGCAGTTAGCAAATAAGAGTTCATAGTTATGCGTGTAGCTTAAATGTAAGGAAGTATAGTAATTAGTTAACGTTGAGTAATGGTGAATGTGAAATATAGGTGATTTATTAGCTATGCAAGCTGGTAAATGCTCATATTAAAAGGATGAGTGTGCTTGAAGTCGTAAATAATCATAATCGATGAGATTTTCAACAGAAAGACAAATGAGTGCATGAATTATCGAATTTTTTTCGATGTATTATTTAATAGAGGACAAAAATGATGGGGCAGATAGTAATTAGTAATGTTTTGATAGTAAGAAAAAAGTTATAGATGTGTTACTAAAAGGAATACCAAGATTAAATAGCAAAATGAACATAGTGTAAGAAGGGTCGAGCAGTCTCTTTCTCGGGGCTTGCAGGCGAATACAGGGGACGAGCGGTGAAAGTAGGGGCAGGCATTGTCTTTCCTTCCTTCGACAGTGTTGATGCGCTTGCAACAAGTGCTCGTAGCACTCATGAGCTAGCACTTAAAGAGGAAATCCTATATAAAACTACAAATTATTAAATAATGTCGAAAAAGGATAACAAGTGACGTAATTGTTAATTCATTTGACTAAAAGTCGAACGTTGGTGGAGAAGCTGGTTTCGGCTGGGGAATCTTTCTATTTAGAGCACTTTTGAATTATGGCTAACACCAGTGACATGCTTGATAATATTGGCCGGACTAATGAAACGTCCATGAGCGGACGTTAATGGTTACAGCGAAGTGTAGTGTTTGGTTCTGACAAGAGGACAATAAGATGTTATTGCTCTTGACTGTTGAATGGTATGATTAGAAACAAGATGAAGATTGTTTTAGTATTTGATGAAAGCAGAGCAATATGGTTACCCTTTCAGCTAGTTCCAAAATTTCAAGGACATATTACATACCGAGAAGTTTTTGAAATATCTATACTTGAAGTTGCAATTAGAAGTCGATCGACATTAACGTTGTCACTAGTTATTGTTCATAAGGGATGATAGAGAGCTATAGTATATAGTCCTTATCTAGATGAGTAAGGGAGATATATGAACTCTTAAGAAATTTAGTATAGGGTATTTAAGTTTTAATTTGAGTTTTGTAGCCGATAGATATAGTGAGTGTTTTTTGGTATCGAAGAGTAGCTGTGAGCTTGAAGGATCTGAATTTGGTGAATGATACAACGGATGCCTGTGATTATTAGGTAAGTAGTAGAGGATGTAGTTGAATCAAAATAATTGAGCAATGTATAGAGAAATAATGGAGTGAAGAAGATATAAATATGATATATTTAGATTATTTTTGAGATTATGACTAATAAACAGTCATATTAATTGAATACAGTTAATAGGTACAATGTCTATGTGCAGTTTAGTTATGATGATAATATATTAGTATTTTTAGGTGATAGTGCATTTCTAAATGATCAAATAGTAATGTTATGCGTTAGTGAGTGCAGTTTATAGTATACTATATATATATATATTATATAGATACTATGTCTAGAATCTCAATAAATTTTTTTATAAAAAGTGTCAGAAGACATAGGTTTAGACACAAAGAGAACCATGAGCAGTGGTTGTCGTTTATGTTCCTTTTAGTATTATTACAATTTGTATTTGGTTGGAGTTTATGTAAAGAAACAATTGACTGGTCATTTAGAATGATGGAACTTGAAAATTCAGTAGCTATATATATACTTACTATATATATCGCAGATGTATTTGTGTTATTTGACTGTGTTAATGACGAATCTGAAGGTTTTAGATGTAATTGGTTGAGAGATTTGGAAGTCTACATTCATTTGTGATTTGTTAAAAGGGGGCAATTGATGAAACTATGATATTCTCTGAAAGTTCAAGTAGTTTTTATTCGTTGTGATGAGGACAGTGCTCCTCCCTAGTATGAGATGCTTTAAATGTAGTTAGCTGTGTGTAGTAGCTGCGAAATAAAGAGTGTTTATTTAGTAGAAATTAAAAATTAATTAGTCCTAAACCTACGTTAACCTTACTGTTACTAGTGGCTTATAGAATAGTGAAATGTGAATGAATGCAGATAGTTGATAAGAACAGATTTGTGAAGATCAAAGGAAGGTGAGCTGTTTGCTGACAAAAGTATAACAATATCGCTTTCGAGTAATTTAAAGGGAACCATGTATTTCTTTCGTGGCGTGCCGTTTTCTAGTTCTTTATGATACTCTCAGGATATGTATAACTGATGTATATAAATTAGTAGTGAGTGTCTGATAGAAGTATAAAATCTTGAAAAGTTTTGCAGAAAGTTTTGACAAAGGTCCCAGAGGTCTCCAGTGTGATAGGGTCCTTCAGGGTGAGCTGAACGCAATATCGAGGTGACTCTCTCTCTAACATGGAGTCGTACATTCTATATTCTTTCTCTGTCTGTCGTACGTCTACATCGTCTGCTCTCTGTCATCTGTGCATATATATAAATAGGTATAAATGAAAGTATGTTAGATGGTTTGGTCATGTGTTGTGGAAAGTATACTGAATATTATAATAAGTTTGTTTATTTACAATACTAGTTAATAGTGTCAGAGTGTAGTGAAAAATTACCATACCGGCTGTATAGATCGAAGAAAAAAGTGTGAAATTGAATATTTAGTTAGATAAAGTAATTATGTTTGAGAAAGTAGATGAGATAATATGTGATTATGGCAAATAGTACTAGAAGTAATTAATAGGTGTCAATAATAAGAGAGTATAATTGGCGGGTTTTGTGATAATAAGTAGTAGTTAGTATTGTATACCACTGTAGGTAAGGTAATATAAATAATAATGAACCTTACTCTCAACTGACGATTTTACCTAGTGAGTCCGTGCTATATAAGTCCGTGAGATGCTTAGTAGGAGTTAGTTTTATTAGTATTATGCGTACTCAGATAAGTTACTCATTAAACTAATTAATAGTAAGGGCTTACTTTTCACGATAATTATTTGCTATACTAATATTTCTTATATGGACTTATATAGATGGAAAATAATTCAATACTTATACACCAGTCTTGGTACGAGTAGAGATAAAAAGGTAAAAATGAAATACACAATTATATATATATAATATATATATCATATTAAATAATTAATATATAGTAATATTAATAATATATATATATATACAATAAATATGATGATGTAATATATTTATATTTAAACGTAATATAATATTATTAAATATTATATATATGATATAATATTACATTAATATATTATAAATAAATAATTATATAACTATATATACTATAAATATATATGTATATAATATAATATATTATATAATAATAATATAATATTAAGTTATTAATAATTAATAATATAATATTATAAATACAGTTAAAAATAGTTAAATTAGTAGTCTAATATTGTAGCTATAAAATGTAATAAGAATGTACTTAGGATACTATGTGAAATAGTAATAATTATATGTGACTACATAGTTAACATTGTTTCATTAAAGTACATAAAAAGGAACATTTTTTTTTAATATTGTATATTAATACTATTTTAAACTAGTTGTTATAGACTTCGTATTTTTTAATGCTATAATATATAGAAAATACGTTGATAATGTAATATATATAAATAAATAAGTAATTTGTAATAAAATCAAAATAAAATAAAACTCCTAATATTTTTGGGATAGTAGGGGGGCCAATATAATTATTTGTAGACTTATTATTTTTTAATTATAATATAAATAATATATAATATAATTACAAATAACGAACGGTTTTTTTTTTATACCAAATGATCTAATTTTTTTGTAAAATAAAATATAGTAATTAAAAATATAAGATCTAATTAAATCCACAGAAGTATATTACTTATTATCATTAGCTATCGTTTATTATTTACAGAGTTATGTATTTACAATTTACATCATCCACAAAAAAAAAATATAAAAATTTATAGGATACCTAATTCATATTTTATCTAAGTACATAGTAGTTTATCTAGGGGTGGGTTCTCTATTACCTTTATTTCTCTCTCCCCCGGCTAGAAATGGGCTGTGCTTGTGAGCGGTGGTAGTATGTTAAAAAATAAATAAAGATATGAATCAAAGAAACCAGAAAATCTCTATGCATTATGATATCAGTAGCTGAAACTACAAGGTTATTGGCAGTAGTATGGAAAAAGATTTTAAGCACCAGAACATCCAAGTTAGGAGATCAAGATTCTCGAGTCGTCTGTATTTAGGGAGATGATTTATTTGATATAGACACAGGTCCACCATTTTAGATCGGAAATTAGCAGAAAAACGTAATTGGCTGGATATATTAGTGTTTTTGAAAAAGGAATCCTGGGTCAGGTGGAATCTCCAAACAGTAATAAAATGTTTGAGAGTTAGAGAGGTGATATTCCACAGAATCATGATTAGCACGCAGGCCACGCACGTTGGTAAAGTCAATAGAGAATATATATATATATATATATCATATATTATATTATAATATATAATATATATATATATATATATTATATATAATATATAATATTATAATATATATATATTAATATATATATATATATATAATATTATATATATATATATATATATATATATATATATATAATTTATATTTTTCTTTCTCTCTTTACAGAAAAATGATTTATAATTGCCTCTATTTACATTATATATCTATAATAAACACTCATTAAAGCCTGTTCTGTTAGTCTTTCCGCCCCTGTATAATTGAGAAAGTTTGTTTTGAGACTTTTCAGAGTAGAGAAATATATTTTCTGGAGTGCACATATGCAAGTAAATTAGATGCTAGAATCAATATCGATCCAAATGTGGCTGTGTTGATGAAATTTATTTTAAACTATCTAAAATTTTTAAGTGATACTGATATACAAAAATTGGTAAGTAAGGATCTATAGCTCAAAAACTTGCTCTCTAGCTGGTTTGAAAAATCATCAAATAAACTGATTGGAATTTCTTTATTTCTTTTCATTTAATATTGATTCTGACACGAGACGTTCTTATTTCTTCTTTAATTAAATAACAGAATGCAGAAGTTCTGTTGCAAATACCAAATTGTTTAAATTGTTTTTACCGGTTTTCGAGAAAATAATTTAAAGCAAGCATCACATTTTCAATAGGATTAATAG
>JABUQX010028446.1:2500-5000 GCA_015478945.1 Trachelipus rathkii | reverse complement strand
AGCGGGATTCGAACATTGGAACTTCCGCGTCGCAGAGTAACAATAACCGGATGCTTGGGGACGTGGATGGCCGAGTGGTTAGAGCATCCGGTTTATTCTCAGCAATGCGCAGTTCCAATGTTCGAATCCGCTGATGGGAGAGTAAAATCTCCTTTGACCATTCATTTTAAAGAATGAGTCACAGAAGAGTGTACTACTTCATCAGGCGGGATTCGCGAACATGGAACTCCGTGTTGCACTGAGTAACAGTAACGGGCGCGTTATCCACTAAAGCCATCCACGTAATATATATATATATATATACTATATATATATATATAATACATATATATATATATATTATATATATATTTATATATTATATAATATATATATATATATATATATATTAGATATAATATATATATATAATAGATATATATATATCAATATATATATATATATATATATATATATATATATATATATATAATTAAGTTTGGAGTTAATTATATTTAGTTATGTATTCCGCAGCATTAGGGAACCTACATAAAGAAGCTTTAAAATATATATATATATATATATATATATATATATATATATATATATATATATATATATATATATATATATATATATATATATTATATATATATTATATATATTATATATATAATATTTATATATATATATATATATATATATTATGGAGGCATACATTCCTCTCACTTCCTTCCATTGACCAAACTGAACTTTGGTGTATCAGGAAAATTATCGTTTTCTTAAAATCCAGAAACTCGTGCTCTTATACATATTATTCCGGAATGGCAAAAATCAACTCTTCGAGATCTTAAAAAAATTTTTGTAATAGTTGAGATTAGCCGATTCTGATGAAATATCGATTATTTTTTTTCGATAATCGTTTTCCTTTATATCTTTCATCCCCATGTAAGAGGACTTAAAAAAGCGCTGCCAAACCTCTCTCATATATAAATTTAATCCATCTAGCGAATTTTTTTTATGTTTAAATTCTGTTTATGACCCATTAAGTTTAGGTACAAAATAAACTTAGTTCAATACCTTATGGATATCCTTTTTCTAAAACTTCATCATAACCTTACCAATTTTTCGAACCTAAAAAACATTGCTTTCCTATATTTATTTCTTAGGTTATTTTTTTTTTTATTCATCACTTGTGGACCGCCATTGGTCATGGTCAACATGTGGCCGAGTTTCTTCATACCAATATGAAATATCGATTGATTTTTTTAAAAAAAAAACATCGATTTTTTAGAATCCGTTTATCACAACTATCATCATTTTCTTCGTTGAAAATGCAACAATCTTTCTAGTTCTCTACCTCACACTTTCTGACATTTTTCAATTTTAAAATGCCAGCTCTAAATTTGCTTCTTCCTCTCTCCTTCCTCTGTCTTCTCAAACATTTTCCTCTAATTCCACTCTACATAATTCCAGAGCTATTTCTCCTCTCCGTCTTCCTCCAACTCATTAAAATGTTATTTCTGCACTCTCTGGACTTAACACTAAGAAGGCGGACAGTGCTAAAGGTATACCTCTAGTGGTCCTCAAAACTTATGCTTCGAGATTGCATCCTGCTTTGGTAGGTAAACTGTTTCTATAATGTTCATCAACTTCAAACTTTCCTTCTTACTGGAAGTGTGCATTCATCCAACCTGTGCTGAAGAAGGGGGACCACAATCAACAATTCAACTATCGTCCTGTCGCTTTAACCTCTGTTTTTTTCTAATGTTTTCGAATCTATTCTTAACAAGAAGATTTAGAAACATCTTAAATCTTATAATCTTATCTCTGGTTGCCAGAATGGCTTCTGTATATCTTCTTTCCTTTGCTCTTCTTCATTTCGGTGATTCTTTTGATGAGCGCTAGACATATCGAAGACTTTCGGTAAAGTCCTGCACAAACCTCTAATTTCTAAACTTCCCCCTTTCGGTATTTACCTTTCTCTTGAATTCTGTTCCAGTCGTTCTATTGTTGATATTGTGGATAGGCACCATTTATGCTTAAATCTATTAATAGTGGTGTTCCTCAGAATTTTGTTCTCTTCCCAACTTTTTTTCTATTTCTTTCGCAATTATCTATCTGCTACTGTATCTCATTTCCAGTTTTAAACTGATAACTACATTCATCATTGCTCCTTAGAATTTGATAGGAGACTCATTCATGGTGCTAGGAGGTGGCATTGAAGCAACAGATCTCTGATTTTCCTTGTACCTTTAGTTGTTATCAATGCCTCAATAACTCAGTTTTGTCATCTATGTATTTGCCGTAATGTTCCACACAACTATAATATCTTCTTTGAAAACACAACTCTAAACTTCTCCTGTTCTTAATATACTTGATATTTTCTTTTCTCGTGATCTTTTTTAGAAGGATCACATTATGTTCTTTCTAAAAAGACTTCTAGGAAGTTGGGTGTTCTGAGGCGCCTTCGGAACTTCCCACCACTCCAGTTTCTAGCTCGGCATAGGGGCGCTGTTCG
>JABUQX010028445.1:10000-21122 GCA_015478945.1 Trachelipus rathkii | reverse complement strand
ACCTCGGAGGGGATCAATCGAGGCGGGGTTTCCTCTACGGCGTCACTATAATATCTGACGTTTCTCGATTACATAAAAACGACCTCGAACGATCAAACGGCAATACTTTCAGATAACTAATCGTTAGCGTATTAATTATTAATTATAGTGAGGTTATTCGTACGTTTAGAAGTCGAGGTTAGAAATTTGAAAAAAAAATTCAATTTTTTCCGAGGTCGACCTTTTGGAGCGATTTATTTAGACTTTTGAGTTATAAACATGTCTATGAAAGTCACTATGTGGAACTATTGTTACTTAACGACGTTCCGAACGGTAGGAATGGATTATAAACGCGTAGAGTCATTTATTTGGGCTTTTACGAAACGTCAATATGACGCGGACGTTTCCGAGGTAAATGGCGTCGTCAATTTTTTATTATTTTTTTATTTAGTTCTCTAAAAATTTATCGTAGAAAAGGAATTTAAGGGAGAAAAACTATAAAAAAAATTAGATATAAAAAATAAACGATGCTTTCGTGCGTAGTTTTTATAATTAATTTTTGTTGTAGTTACCTCTAAGAATTATTTTTCATAAAAAACTGAATTAAAGGGAGAACTAAATTAAAAATAATAATAATCTAATAAAGTACACTTGCCCTCGAAAAAAATCGCTTAAGAACGAAAAATTTATTTTGCACATTTCCGAGAATTCAAAGTTACGTTATTTGTGCCGATCGAGCGTAGTGGGGACTTTAAGATCTCTTTGGCTCGATATTATATTAGAATTGATATTCAGGTCATTGGAGGCCGGGTTTTCTACGGCGTCCTATAAATAATGTCATTTCTCGATACCATACAAAATGACCTCCGACGATCAAACGGCATTAATTATTATTGTAGTGACGTTTATTCTGTACGTTTATAAGTCATAGGTTAAGTTAAAATTTGAAAAAATTTCAATTTTTTTCCGAGGTCGGACTTTTTTAATAGAGCGATTTTGATTTTAGACTTTGAGTTATAACAGTTCGATAAACGTCACTTAGACCTATCTATTACGTAATGACGTTTACAGCGTAAAAATGCGTTCTAAACCGTAGAGCATTTTATTTTGGGCTTTTACGAAACTTCACTATATGACGAGGACGTTTCCGATGTAAATGGGCGTCGTGCAATATGTTTTATTATTTTTTTTAATTTAGTTCCTTTAATAAGTATTTATGTAGAAATTGAATTTAAGGAAGACTAAAAATAAAAAAAATTAATATAAATAATATAGTATAGATATATAAATCATTAAAATTTAAAAAAAATTAAGAACGAAAAAAAAAAAAATATCCGATATGTGAATAACTTATTATTAGCAATTCTTTACAGATTTAGATTCCGTAATTTTTTTTTTTGGTTTATCTAGGGAAAAAACCGCTTAGGAGCAAAAATTTATTTTGCCCATCTCGAGAAGTATAGAGTGACGTTATTTCGTGCCCGAGTGACCGTAGGCGGGTACCTTTAATATTTTTTTTTTACTTAATTTTAAAGTGTAGCAAAAATGAACTATCGGGAATAGCAAATAAGAACGAAGAAAGAAATAATTAGATATGTGAATAATTTATTATTAGCAATTCTTTAAAATACAGATTCGTAATTTTTTTTTTTTTTTGGTTTCTCTAGGAAAAAAATCTCGCTTAGGAGCAAAATTTATTTGTACAATTTCATTATGTCTACTTTTGCTACCTTTAAAAATTAACGTACAAAAAAGGAGAGAGAATCCTACGGTTCTCTCAGGGCCCGAAATATGGTCGATCTCTAACTTTTCGGAGATGGGCCATAACTAATTTATTGACTATAATAAATTTTTCCTAGAGAAAAAAAAAAAAAATTTCCTTATTAAGTCTTTAGAAACTGCTTAGAATCTACGTAAGCTTCTCGGATATGTTTTTTTTTCTTCGTTTTAATTCCATTTCCTATAGGCTTTGAGCGATTTTGTGCTAAATTAAAAATTACGTAAAAAAATTTAAAGGTACCTCCTACGGTTCACTCGGGCACGAAATTACTTTCTACTTTTCGGGAGATGGGGCAAATAATTTTTTTGCCTCTAGCGAGTTTTTTTCCCTAGCGAAACCAAAAAAAAATTTCGGAATTAAGTCTGTAGGAATCTGCTAAAATAAATATTACATATGGATGTTATTTTCTTCTTCGTTCTAATTTTTTTAATTCTTAATTATTATCTTCTAAATTATCATATTTTTTTATATTAATTTTTTTATAGTTTAGTTTCCTTTAAATTCCATTTTCTACGATTGTTTTTTAGAGGTAACAAATTAAACACAAAAATAATAAGAAATATTGCACGACGCCCATTTACATCGGAAACGTTCTCGTTGTATAGTGACGTTTCGTAAAGCCCAAAATAAATGATACGCGTTTAGAATCCATTTTTACGCTTAGAACGTCATTAAGCGTAATAGTAGTTCCAATAGTGACGTTTTATCGGAACTGTTTATAACTCAAAAGGTCTAAATCAAAATCGCCTCTCCAAAAAGTCGACCTCGGAAAAAATTGAAATTTTTTTTCAAATTTTACAATCGTATACCTTCGACTTCTAAACGGTACAGAATAACCGTCACTATAATAAAAATAATTAATACGCTTAACGATAGTTTCATCCTTGAAAGTATTGCCGTTTGATCGTTCGAGTTCGTTTTTATGGTAATCGAGAAACGTCATTATATTATAGTGACGCGTAGAGGAAACCCGGCCTCGATCGATCCCCTCCGAGGGTCTTCTCGGTAAGAACGAGACGTCACGATCGTATTTGACGGGAAAAAAACGGAAAAGTTTACGGATAAAGTTATTGATGAAAATAGGAAAAATAAAACATAGAAAAAATAAACAATTTCATGATAAGTTGAATACCGAATATCAATTTCTATATGAAATCACGTAAAGAAATCTTTAAAGGTCCCAACTTACGTTCGATTTGGGGCACCAAAAAAACGTAACTTTTACTTCTCGGGAGATATTGCAAAATAAATTTCGTTCCTTGAGCGAGTATTTTTTTTCGAGGGTTTGTTTTGATATATAATTATTATTTTTTTTTAATTTAGTCTCCGTTAAATTCAGTTTTCCATGAAAAATAATTTTTAGAGGTAACTAACAAAAAAATGTAACTAAACAAAAAAAATAATTAAAAAAAATTCACACACGACGCACGTTTCCGAGGTAAATGGGCGTCGTGGCAATTTTTTTATTATTTTTTTTTTAATTTAGTTACCTCTGAAAAATATTTTTCGTAGAAAATGGAATTTTAAGGGAAAACAAAACTATAAAAAAAATTAATATATAAATATGTATAGATCATGATTAATAATTAAGACTTTAAGAAAAAATAATAGAATCGAAAAAAATTAAAATATCCAATTATGTGAATAATTGATTATTATCGATTGTTTACAGACTTAGATTTCGTAATTATTTTTTTTTTTTTGTTTCTCTCGGGAAAAAAACTCGCTTAAGGAACAAAAAATTTATTTTGCACCATCTCTCGAAAAGTAGAGAGTAACGTTATTTCGTGCCCGAGTGAACCGTAGGAGGGTACCTTTAATATTTTTTTACGTTAATTTTTAAAGTGTAGCAAAAAATCGCTCAAGGCCTATAGAAAATGGCGTCGTCATATAGTGACGTTTCGTAAAAGCCCAAAATAAATGACTCTACGTGTTTAGAATACATTTTTTATGCTTAGAACGTCGTTAAGCGTAATAGTAGTTCCAATAGTGACGTTTTATCGGAACCGTTTATAACCAAAAGGTCTAAATCAAAAATCGCTCTCCAAAAAAGTCAACCTCGAGAATAAATTTGTGTTTTTCGTTTCAAAATTTTGTCCGATATATTCGACTTATAAATGGGGTACAGAAAAAAAGGTCACTATAATAATAATTAATACGCTTAACGATAGTTCATCCCTGAAAATACGTTCGAGTTCGTTTTTATGGCAATCGAAAAACGTCATTATATTATAGTGACGCCGTAGAGGAAACCCGGCCTCGATTGATCCCTTTCGAGTATCGTCTCGGTATTTACGAAACGTCACCATAGTATTTTGATGGAAGAAAAAAACGAAAGTTCCGGATAAAGGTATGATTGAAAATTAGGAAATTAAGAACATTAGAAAAAAATAAACAATTAATTGGTGTTCCAGAAGATATCGATATATCAATATCATAATATAAAATCCAAGTTTTTAAAGGAAAAAAAAAAAAATTTTCTAAAGGTCCTTACTTACGCTTCGATCGGGGCACACAATAACGTAACTTTTTACTTTCGGGAGATGTTGCAAAATAATTTTTGTTTCCTTAAGCGAGTTTTTTTTTCGAGGCAAGGTACCTTAAATTCCATGTTCTACGATAAATAATTTTTTAAGGTAACATAAATTAAAAACAGAAAATAAAAATATTGCAACGATGTCCCATTTACCTCGGAAACGTCGTCGTCTTATAGTGACGTTTCGTAAAAGCCATAAATGACTTTACGCGTTTAAGATCTATTTTTAAAGCTTAGAACGTCTTTAGGCGTAATAATAGTTCCAATAGTGACGTTTCATAGGACCCGTTTAATACTCAGAAGGTCTATGTGACACTTGCTGTCACCAAGAGTCAGATCTTAATGAATTGAAAATTGTTTTTTCAAAATTTTAATTTATACTTTCGACTTTTTAAATGTAAGATAAAAAAAAAAAAAAAAAAAAAAAAAAAAAAAAATAAAAAATAAAAAAAAAAAACGTTCTCACATTATTTCATGTCAACGTAATTTAAGCATTGTCAATAAATTAAACTACGTGGAAACTCGGATTATTTCATTCTCTTGAAAGATATGTAATTGATACGTTATTTAGTTTCACTAGTTCTAGTTATATAGGTTCGTTTTTTTTATTTGATATTAAAATATCTCAGTAGATAAATACGTCTAATATATATATTATATTGAGTGATACGCTATACGTTAGTAGAAATACGTGGACTCATCCTGAATTTGAGATCCCCTCCGAGTATTAATCGTCTCGGTAATTACTGAATAAACTTAGTCTACTATTAATATATTCGAGTATTTTTATGATGGAAAATAAATCTCGTAAATAATATCTCTATCAGACCAGGGCTCAAAAAGCGATCTCTCTCTTACCAGAGAAGTACAGTTGTCGAAGCTTACGTTTTATATAGGTAAATCGTAGAAAATTAGATACTAATTATTATAATTAATATAGTGATGACTTACATACTAGTATACGTATATACTGATTAAGGATGAAACCCTAGGCCTCATCAGTGAATTTGGTATTTACCCTATTTACTCAGTGAGTGTGTTATATAATTATAATTACGTGAGTTTACTCGTAGGTTAATATACGATTATAACTAGTTATCACTAATAGTATACCTATAGTGTTACTACACCTAAATACACATAAGCATTATGTGACTATATATGATATAGTATAATTGATAGTAATATATATTTTTATAAGGTGCGTATCATAATAAATTGATAGAAGATTTGATATATAGATTATGCATAATTAGAATTGTATATGATTTTTATTACTTATATTAGTGAAAATTCATTTTCTTAATTAAAAATTATACGGGTAATATAAGGGTTTAACGAAAATTTAATATATAGTCTCACTGTTACTTTAACGCTTTATCACAGTGGGCGGTCGGGAGTTTCTATGGGGGCGGTCACTCATCGCGCTGCAAGAACAACCTCCGCCAACATTAATTAAAGCCCTATGTCATGAGGGAGATGATGTGAGTGGACAGAAAATTAATAATGAATTTTTTTGTCGTATTTAAGTCCTTTAAAAGTGAGTGGCTCGAGTCTCTCTTTGTGGTATTAAGGGAATTTAGTTACTATAGAAAAAGAGATTCGATAAAAGTTCAATGTTAAGTAAAATAACAAAGGAATCTACTTTTTCACATACTTAGCAATAATTATGTGTTGTACTCTTATTATTATAAAAGACAAAAATCATTTTCTGTTAATGAGGAACCAGGGGTTTGCGCTCCTCAACTTTTTGTTCTGCCACCATATCAGTCCATATTATTATAAAGAATTATTATATTTAAGATAAGACAAATATAGCAACGATACGTAAACACTATTATAAAAGAACTATCAAGATATATTTCCATTATAATAGATAAACTATATTATAACTCCTAAATGATTGCCAGCTATCTCTCGCTTCTTCTGGCCACTTATCATAGCAATCTTCGCATTGTTATTATCGTGCCATGAAGACGAAATATTTATTGTGTTTTCAACATTATCTCAACACTATGAAGATTGCAATAGTATTATAGTCCATGTAGATAAACCTCGCCCTCTTTTTCTACGTGACTTTGCTCATATAGAGGGTCAGAGACACTTCGAACGTCGAAGTTGATTCAGTATATATCTACGACGTTGGCGATACTAAATACACGTAACTTCATAGTCGGTATGGATAAACAATAGTTTTGAAATAATCGAAGTAAACTTGAGAAAAAGTTTTTTATTTGATCTTCTCCTGTAATAATAGAAATCATAAACCTCAATAATAAAAATAAATATAAATTATAGACTCTCGGGTAAATCATCATTTAAAAAAATTCATAGAATTTAGATTAAAAATTATGAAATTGTCACATATATATTGGATTATTATTATTTACTTTCATTCTATTTTTAGAATATTTTATTTCTTAAAAATTATTTTTAATTTGATTGTCAATTGATTTAATATTACTATATTAATATTTATTATTTATATAATTTTTATTTTTTTAAGTTTTAGTCTCTATATACTAAAATATTCCATATTTACTTAACTAGATAAATAAATATTTTTAGATATTAATTTATATTAATATATCTATATTAATAAAAAAAATTATGAATAAAATAATATAATTTTGCTAACGAAGTCACTAATAAGTACCTCGGAAAAATCACGTCGTCGTAATATAGAATGAGCAGAATAATGAATGAGCACCAAATGAGGTAAGGGCGTATCGTATTTTTATAAATACCTTAAGTTATATTAGTTTAAATAGATTTAAAGTATATATACGTTAATAATAATAGTTTATCAATATAGAGTGATACGTTTTATCTAATTACGGAACTCACGTATATTTAGTAACTTACTCTCAAAAAGTCTATATAATTCAAATAACGTCTCTCCCAAAAATGTCTCTAGGTACCTCGGAGGTAATAAATATAATTGAATAATTATTGGGTTTTCTTTAATTCCTTAATAAAGTTTATATATTTCAGACTTATATATTTGAAATTTTGATCATAAAGAAAATATTCTAAAACTATTAATAATATAAATTATTATCATCTTTTACGATAATTTTTCATATTACCTCACTAAATAATATTATGTACCGTTTTGTAGTTCAGTTTATCCTAGGGCTCCGGTTTTTGTTTATGTACTTGAATAGATACGTGAAGAATAACGTTCATTATTATAATTATTTATTATATAGTATTATATTATATTAGTCGAACTAAATACCGTTTATACACGGGTGAATGACCTCTCTTACCATGAGTCCATACTCTCTGCAAATGGTGAAGATTCCTCTTCCAGAGTTTATACGTCGTACTCAGAATTACTGATAATACTGTTCACTTTTATTCGTTATTTTTTGTGTGGAATATATTTACTGTTAATATAGTTCAATGGTTTTATAAATGGTTTATGTATGTTATTATAATTTTTATTTGGATTTTATATAAATTTTATATACATATATATATATAAACAATTCAATGATAGTGAATACCTGTATTATTATTACTATTAATTATCATATTAATATTATTGTAAAGAAATTCTTTTACTGCGTGCTCTTTACTCTGCTTTCTTTTCCCTGATTTTGTTGTATCTCAAAGATATTATTAACGTGTTTATATCTTTCATAACTTTCGGGTATTTGATGAACATCTTCAAAGCTATGAATAGTATTGGCAGAGTTTTTTTTTTCCTAAGGGGCAAGTTTTGTAGAATCTTATATTATAATCAATGAGGTTTTTTTGAAATTTAGGCTCCTCTAAAATCCAGTTTTCACCCCCCCTATGGGTAAAAAAGTTTATATTAGATTCATATTACAGATAAGATTTGCCATAACTTTAAGGTATAATTAAAAATTTATATAGTATATTGTATTTGAAAATGCCAATTTATTAAACTTCTAATTGCTATAAAGAAAAGGCATTTCCACAGAGACGATCGCTAACGATCTCTCATCGTTTTCGGATGTGCGTTCTGTAGTCAGTAGTGCTGTCTGAAAGGTCACGCTAACTATTATTTTCTATATATTACTGTCTCCTTTGTTTTTTTTTCTACATACAGATATTGTACCTCTTAAAAATAGAGCTTGCTCTTCATGTGCTGCTGGCCTAACATCGTTATGGTTGCGCTCGTTGGCGCGAGAGATATTATTTATCGAGTTAGAGAATTGCATGAGTTCTTATAAAAAAAAAAATATATAGTGAGGCATAAAATAAATGATTCAGCGACCGCCCAACCAAGTGTATCATCCACGAGCGATGGAAAACGAGTTGCTGCTCTTAGAGTCGAGATAGTTTTATCATTTATTATATTTTTGATAATAGTGGATTATACAGTTCTGTTCGGATCTCTAAGTTTTATCTATAAATATACCAGTTTCATCTAGAGAAATACTTGCGTGAATATCTCAAGAGAGTCGAGAGAACTATTATAGATTTTAACAGGTTAAACATAACAAGTGTGGGTTAAGGATATATATATTATTTAGTATTGCCATCGTCTCCACATCTGTGAAAAAATATGAAACAAAACTGTATACAGACATATATAAGAAGATCGCTGTGTGAAATAATTATTTTTTTTGCATACCTCACACTGAGACAAAGTATAATACAATTTAACTTTAATTATTATTGTGCTCCCGCCGCATTCGAAGACAGAGTAATATATTATGGACTTCCAATGGATTTAATTCTTCACCCAGATAGTTTTAAGTCTAAGGGAGGTATTTATTTCCTATTCAGTATTATTCTCTCGATGTAAAACACGAAATTAAATTGTTTATTATATAATATATGACTCTTATGAGATGTATATTTCTGCCTGACACTTTATATCCTATTGTCTAATCTATTCGACTTTATATACTATTCGAACTTCCTTATGCCTTATTCTCTCTTCCTTCTAAACAACAGCTCGTTTAGTTGATCGTTATATATCTGTTAATATGGCTCTCTGTATGAACGGAATTAATCTTCGCGTGGAGTGTCCGGATTATTATGTGCACACGTAGGTGCTGTGTTCCTAAGAAGTGAAGTTCTCAGACTAAAATTACTAGATTACTCGGATTAGGTCTCTCAGAGTCCTAATCCAAAGACATACTATGAAAGACCTTCGAGGCGGATACACTTAATCGTCCTATGGTAGAGCGGTACTATATTCTTCGCATTGTTCAAAATATTACGCTGCTATAGTAGCTTTATATATTATGAAAAGTACTCGAATGTTCAACCTTATATGATATAATTATAAATAGACGTTTATAGTCTATGTAATCATCATATTTATTAGTGTAGTTCTAAAGGATTACTTAAGGTTTAAAATTTTAGAGATAATAAATAAATAAATAAGTTCAATCAAATTCAATCTTTTTTTCATAATCATTTTGTAGGATAGAGCGTTTTTTTTTAATTTAGACTTTTTATTTGAGTTATATAAATACTAGGTTCTAGATGAAAACGTCATAACTATTATGGATACATTATTTATAACGGTGCTTTAACGACGTTCTAATATAAGTAGTGTAAATAATAGTGATTTAACTATTAAATCAGCTCTCTCTCATGGATAGAGTTTCTAGTTTACTTTTGTGCTTTTATACTAGAAATTCCACTATTAGATACGGATCTGTATACGTTCTCACGAGTTAAATGGGCTTACCGTGCTATATTATTTATTTATTATTTTTAATTAGTTTAATTTCTATAATAAAATAATATATATTTAATCGTTTGCAATATAATGAAATCAATGACAACAAAATATTAATAATAAAATAATAAAGAAATATTAATTATAAATGCTAATTAATTTAGTAATAAATTTCAATAGTAGAATATATTTATAAGTAAATTTATAATAGATAATATAAATTATATTTTGGAGAAGGACGCGATTGAAAGAAAAATAATATCCAATTATGATGAACATAACTGGATTTATTATTCAACATGTTCATGTGGAAGGAGAGCGATTAGATCACACGATGCAAATGTTTCTTCTTTGTGTTTCAGAGTTTTTCCATAGTGCGCGAAAACATAACTAGCGTGTGTAACCAACAAATATAAGTTGTGATGTTATATGTATTTATATCTTCCCGATAAAATAAGTTAGATGAGAAGTTAACGTTATTTTTCGTTAGCACCCCCTGAAGTATTTAGAACCGTAGAAGGGTTATTACTGACTTAATTTTAAAGTATGTAAGCAATAATATAATATACGCTCAAGAAGTACCTATCAAGAAATGGGTCTCAGTCGTGCGTGAGTATTTTTTAAATTATTTTATACTTTTTAGTTTATTATTTTAACCTTCTATAAAAAATTATTTATTTATATATAGATAAATATGAATATTTAGTGGAGTAATACTTTAAATTAATAAAAATTATTATTATAATATTAATATATTATATATTTAATATATTATAAGATATATACATTGCTCACGATAAAAAACTCGCTTAAAGGAATACGATAAATAATATTTATATTTATTGACATACATCTTTTCCGTAAGTAATATAAAAGTACGTTTTTTTTTGCCCCGATCTCGATACGTATATTATAAGTAATGAGACTATCATTTATAAGTTATTCTTATTATATCTATCTCTATATTTTGATTTATTAAGAATTTGATATTCAGGTATTCATCTATCATATAATCATTAATATTGTTTATTATTTTCTATGTTAAAATATATATATTTTCTCTATTATTTACATCTATATCCATATTTTATCTCGTAGTGAACTTATTATGCGTTTTTTTCTACAAAATTTACCTAATGGTGACGTTTTTTCGTAA
>JABUQX010028445.1:0-5000 GCA_015478945.1 Trachelipus rathkii | reverse complement strand
TTTAACCGAGATAAGTTACCCTTACTTATGTAGGGGAAGTCGATTCGAGGACCGGGTTTCCTTACTCTCTCAGCCTATCAGGGTCACAAGAGTCTCAAAACTTTATCAACTAGGAGCGTGATTTTTCTCGATTGAGTCCATTAAAATAACGACCTCGATCAATCTAAAACTCTCTGAGCTAAATATACTGTTTACAAGGTGTAATGTAAACTTATCGTTTTAAGCGTATTGAATTATATTAGTAGTGACGAGTTTATTCTGAGTACCGTTTAGAAGCTGAAGGTATAATAATGAGGTTTAAATTTTAGAAAATAAAAATCTAATCCGAGGTCGACTTTTGTGAGTAAGAGACTACGATATTAGATAAGACCGTATGAGTTATATATAAACGTAATTAGTCTCATATATGAAGTCACTAATGGTGAGAACAGTGTATTAACGGCTCGATTATAACGACGTATAGTACTGTGCCAGGATATAGGCGTAAAGGGATAATGGATTAAGTAAACGCGTAGAGTCATATTATATATATGTGAGCGTGATATATACTAAATACGATCAATGACTAGTGTGGCGCGCAGCTGCGAGACGTGTTAGTGCGCCGAGTAGGTGTGGGCATGACAGTGCGCGCCTCAATAAAAGTGGCCAAGCATTAGTGTGTGTATAGTATTATGTGAATATATATTGTAAAATTTTTACGATTGTGTAAAGGTCACTTGAAAAATGAGAGTTTTTTTTTTAACTATATATACGTTACTGGGAAAAAAATGAGTGAATATGATAAAGTTGCGAAATGGTAACGATTAAAACTAACAATAGAGAAAACACTTTTTTCAACTATGGACAAACAAGGGCTCTCGCTGAGTATCGATAATTCATTTGTGCGCGAGATTAAATTTCTTAATTATAATTAAATAATTAGAGTATTATGGCTATCCGTCTTAAACTATTGGCGGTACTTCCTTATAACTAATGCCAAATGATATTTAATAAAGTTCTTAAAACACTTATTATTTTATAAAATAAATATACTATAAATATTTTAAGAAAAATTAAATATAAAAAGAACTACAACTATCACTATACGAAAATAAAGAATCACTAAGGAACCTCTGGCCAAATAATTTAGTACTTTTTATTATTAAGGTGAACAGTCTCTCGAGCTTACTCATATATGATTCTGGTCATAGCATTTAATTTTGGATAGGTCCTCCTCGATCTCTAGGCGTCTCAAGATGAGAACTTCATATGAAGTTCATATTTACACAGTGAGTTGCGTAATTAAGAATTTATGATCTCAACGAATTATAGTAGTTTCCATCATGTAATTAGAGCTCGGTGTATTACTAAGGAGACTCTCACGCGAGGCAGCTCTCCAACTTAAGTACATTGTTGATATATTGCATTATCTTACGGCGGAGTGTGAAATAGCTAATAGTTAATTTGGATTTGTCTCTGTAGTTGCAGAAAGAATACTATACATATGATGATAAATATATATGTCAAATTGAATAAAGTGTGAAACTGTACTCTTCGTATGTTGTATGATGTACCTAGTTATATTTTATAAGTACGTAATAAGTATGGATATATATATTAATTAGTTTAAAAATTATGAAATAAAATATAAATTTACAATATATTCACTCGAGGGTTCTAGTACTTTTATAATATATATAGTGAGGCTCTAATATTTATTATTAGTACCGATTTGAGAAGTATATTAAATAAACATTTTCCGTAATAAAACGTATTACTAACTATTTGGGAACTACTATTACGGTGGAGCTAATTGTAACGGTTCTAATAGGCTAGGTTAATAATAGTAGGGAAGTGTGAGAGAAAGAAGCAGAGAGGTGAGGCAGAGATTTGTATATTGGAGAGCGAGATGTAACGGGAAGATTTCAGCTCATACCACTCCACTACTCGAATAGAGCGTCATGCATACACTAGACTGTTATTTACGTAAGTGGGGCTTGTCTTAAAGTGTTTACACCCAATTATCTTTCAAATTACTCGATATTATATATAGGTCTTTAGTGACTTTACTCCCATATAGTGTATTACTGAATTGCTACGCCGATCCGAAGTCTAAATTAGAAAAAAAAATTAAGAGGAACGACATAAACACATAGATATACAACAATATATACACATAAAATTTTTAATAAAAAAATTATAATGTAATGGTACCGTAATTGAGCGTGAAATCATATAATTCATAAGTTAAAGAATGTAAAATAAATATATTAGAATATAAAGAGACTGAAGAACTAATGAATATTTCTCGATATAAGGTTGTATCCAATCTTATAATGTGAAGTGCGATCCTTATCCCAAGGTCTTATTGTATTCACTCGCGAGATATATTGTTGTCGTATGCATCAATCTCCGATATTCAATAAAAAAAGAAAGTATGATAAATTATATGCTATACAAGACCTTATCTAAAGGTAAATGTGCGTCACAAAGTCGAAAGAGACTATACTTATATTTTTAAATAAGTAATATCAGCCCAATAACTAATGCGTCACTCTCGATTAGAATAATTATATAATGGAAATAGAGTTAGTACGTTATTTATAATATTTACTATAGTACATGCCTCTCGTATAGGTTAGAACCGTTAGTATATTAGAAGGGTTAATACCTTTTATATATATATATAATATATGATTTTTTAGTATTATAATTTATTTTTAATATAAATATTTAGTAGTGACTACAAATAATTACGTATATCGTTATGACTACTGACTAGGAAATATTTGGTGTTAATATACCTGAGTAATAATAGTAATATAATAATATAATTAATATAATTAATATCCGACTATTAGAATTTAATAAATATAACTTTATTATTAATATTTAAGCTAATATATTTATATACTTTTAACTTGCGTATTTAATGATCCGTAATTTTTTTTATTTTTTTTTGGTTTACTCTTAAACAGGGAAGCCAGTGATGGTGAGCAATTGGAATAAATATTTTATTATATATTATTTATTTACTCACTCCATATCCGTAAAAGTAGAGGTATAAGGATATACTTATATGTCTGATTAGCTCAACTCGATAGTATTGATAAATACTACGTTAGTATATAGATAAGTATATATGATACTCTCGCTATGCCTCTCAAATGCCAATAGTTTATTCATTTGATTCCGCCAGGTTATATTATATATATTAGTGTTAAGGTCCAATAATAATCGTGACTTTACTATAAAGTTATCACCTAATTTGAAAATGGGGCTATGACGTGATAAAATATGAATATCTATAAATACAGCTGATATAGAGCATTTATTGGTAGGTCTTTATACAATAACTCAGTTCTATCATATTTAGATACGTACTCATGAATACGTGTAGTTCCTGAATATTATGAGTTAATAAATTAGTTATATATATATTTTATATATTTTTTTATTTATAAATATATTAATAAAGTTATATTTATAAAATAATATATTAATTATTTAATTCGATTAGATAAAAAGGATATTTTAAGTGGAGGGTAGAATATAACTTTATTTAGATAGAAAAAAATTAATGTTAATATATTATTATAATGATAATTATTATATTTATATAGGATTTCAATGGTTTAAGTTCTTCAAACAAGTTATCGGATCGGTGACTCACTAGGTAGCTATCTCCTATTGACTAATTAAGTTGCTCGAATCACCCTATAATTGATAGAATTATTATATTTTATAGATTGGATATTTATAATAATAGATGCAATTCGGAGCTGAATAAGGGAAATCAAATTAGTAGCGGAGAAACCTCAGGAGTAATAGACAATTTCAAAATATATATGAAAAAAAACATAGATGTGTATAATATTATTTAGAAGATATTTCATACTGCTCAACTTGATCATATACTGCAATAATCTCACACTCGCACTCTCGATATACTTCACTTCCTATTTTTAGGTGGCTGCGCGTGATTATGAAAAACAAAGCATATAAAAGATCGTTCCTTTGTTAGATATTCTCCAATACCCGTAGAAAATTGAAATAATAGTGTTATGTTTTGCGCGCCATCCGGAAAAGTAGAGAGTAACTGTTTTCAATAAGAAGGGAAATCACTTCGGTGTTTTCGGCAGTGCACCCTCTATTGAGTGGAGATATAAATGCTGCTAATAATTAATCGCCAATAATTAATCTTAATGATTGTATAGACAGCGCTCAAAATTATTATGCAAAGATTTCGATATAACTCTCTTATAACTCCAATATAGAAATTATCAGTGGAGGGATGTACGGTGAGAGTGTGACGAATGTAATATTAGTAAGTCAATATACTGGTTTAAAAATCATCCATAGATATATAAAAGGAATAAATGCTCAGTTAGTCCATATATAGTTTCAATTTTACATTGATCTTCACATGAAGGCACTTTTAAATTTCCTTTCAGTAACAGAAAGCAGAAGTTTATAGTTGAATATCTTTCCATTATAATGGTTGAAAGCAATAGATATATCTGATTGCTGCGTGGAAATTCTTTTCAAAACCAAATGACAATTTCAACATTATAGTATATAAGAGCATATTATGCTGTTAATACAATAATATGGAGAATTGACAAAAATGTTATAGATACTTTATAGATGATATTAAATATAGAGCAAAGTGAGTAAATGATAGGTATATAAGCTTGAATTTATTAGACCCTAAACCTCACACAATAAATATATGGAATATTGATGAATCCTGGCTCATAGAGGTCTTATACAAAAATCTGGAGAATTTTATGAAAGAAATAGTATTGAATGTATCTTGATTAGTGTCCAGCTCCCTCTCACACCGGAACCGTACAAGCAGATAGACCTTCACATTGAAATTAATTATACATGAGATCCATCCCGCTATCAGACATGTTTCTCTCATCCGCGAGAGCAAACATACAATCCATGACGTGAATCTGATGATGGATGTGACTAATATATCCTTCTAAGTGAAGCATGAATGAGGATGCAAAATA
>JABUQX010028444.1:10000-18612 GCA_015478945.1 Trachelipus rathkii | reverse complement strand
TATCGTATATACTATATATATATAATATAATATATATAGATATATATATATTTATATATATATCTGTATATATATATATAATATATATATTATATATAATATATTAATATATAATATATAATATTAATATTATATATTATAAATAAATATATATAATATATATATATATATATATATATAATATATAAAAATATATACTAATAATATAATAATAAATAAATAAGAGTAATTATATATATATAATAATAAATTAATATATTGATATATATAATAAATATATATATATTATATATGTAAATATAATATATATAATATATATATATATATATTATATATATAATATATATAATATATAAATATATATATATATAAATATAATATTATAATATATATATATGATATATATATATATTATATATTATATATATATATATATATATATATATATATATATATATATATATATATTATAGTTTATAAAGGTTATTATATATATATATATAGGGTACGGCTTGCTAAGTTGGTGAATTCTTTTATGAGCAAGCACCCTATATAAGAGGATGGTAAATTTAGAAATTCCATATTGAAATGATGGTTTTTATTTGCAACATAAAGTGAAAATTATGAAATAAGTATAAAAGTAATAAAAGTTCCTTCTGTGAGATACTCTTCGCAGGCGAGCCGTAGCCCTTCCGTGAAATTTCCCGCTCTTGCCGAGAGCGTTTTAAGTTTGGAGGATTTCTGGGAGAGAGTATCTTGATTCTTCTTGTTAATTTATTCTGAACTCTGTATCTGGACTGACTGAAGAGTATCACAAACGACGGAGTTTAATATATCGTTTCATTCGACTTATGCTATAAAATTGTGCTTCTCGCAAATCTAGCATAAGTTACCGAACATAAATTAAAAATTTTTAACAAGTTATAATGGAGTGCTACATTTACTTCCTGCGCTTAAAAAAACGGAGTGAAAAGTATGTTATAATAATTAAACAAGATATAAAAATTATCTTCCTTAAATGTTATACATAATTGTGGGCATTTAACAATGCACACAAACATATAAAAACATTTCAATGGTGGCAAATAAAAATAATACATAAAGTTAAAGTACTTTCAATGCAAACATATCTAATTTTGTCCGAAGACATAAGTAGACATATAAACATTTGCTTTGCAATGGCCAAAATAGGATACATGAAATTTAAATAATTAGTTTCAAATACGAGATAACTGGTTACATCCGAAGATATAAACATATATACAAATATTTGAATACATTAAAATACAATGTTATATATACTGAAAATAAAAGTGATTTAAACACAAGCATATTTGGTTATATCGTTTAGACATAAAACAACATACAAAACATTTAAATGCATAAAAAGTACAAAAAATGTTAATACATAATAATTATTGATATTGAAACAATTGAATTATTCACAAGTTAAAATAGAGCCACATTGACGTCGAACGTTAAATCCAAGGAAAGGTCCAGTATAAGACGTTCTAACGTATCCATGATTTGACCAATGCCGCACGTAGTTTTCAAAGTTGTAGTTACGAGAGAAACATGCTTGACATATTTAGAGACGAAGTTGCTTGAAGTTTAGGTCCTTATTTGAAAAATTTCTTCATACATAAAAGGGAGAGGTCACAGAACCATTTAGATTCGAGAAAGGGAATCAAAGTTCGTAGTGGAATCCAAAAATGAGTTTTCTGCCCATAATCCAAACTTAAAATGCTGAAAGAAATCCATACCGTAAAGGAAGTACATATGTAGAGGCGAATGCTGAAATTTAGGTCCTTTATTTGTAAAATTTCTTCTACATAAAAGGGAGCGGTCATAGAACCATTTAGAATTCGCAAAAAGAATCAGAGTTCGTAGTGGGAATCCAAAAATGAATTTTCTGCCCATAATCCAAACTTGAATGATGAAAGAAATCCATACCGTAAAGGAAGTTTGCTATGTCTAGCGATGAATCCTCGAACTGGTGATAGTTGTGAAAAGCTGAAAACCATTAATTCCAAATTTATTAAAAATGAAAATAGAAGTTCGTTGATAATGTTCATTTGCTTGGTCATTTTCTCCGAGTTGTTCAGATTGAGATTTTGTTATTGTAGTTTTTCTTTTCTTCATTTTGTTTTTTTTTAGAAGGCGTTGATTGAATTTCTGGGTGTTCTTCTCCGGTTCACCAATTATATAGGGTACGCTTGCTAAGTTGGTGAATTCTTTTATGAGCAACACCCTATTAAGAGGATGGTAAATTTAGAAATCCATATTTGAATTGATGTTTTTATTCAACATTAAGTAAAATATGAAATAAGTATAAAAAGTAATAAAAGTTCCTTCTGTGAGATACTCTCTTCGCAGGCGAGCCGTAGCCTTTCCGTGAAATTTCCCGCTCTTGCCGAGAGCGTTTTAAGTTTGGAGGATTTCTGTGGGGAGAGAGTTATCTGATTCTTCTTGTTAATTTATTCTGACTTGTATCTGACTGACTGAGAGTATTCACATACGGACGAGTTTTAATATAATTTTGTTCGTACTTATGTCAAAATTTTGCTTACGCAAATCTTGGCATAAGTACGAACATAAATTTTAATTTTTACGAATAATTATGCTTTGGGATGCTACATATATATATATATATATATATATATATATATATATATATATATAGTAATATGAGAAATATATATAATATATATATATAAATATAGATATAAAATATATATATACAAATTATTATATTATAATATTATATATTATATTATATATATATATTAGATAATATATATATATATAGGATATATATATATAATAATATATATATATATATATATTTACTAATATATATATATATAATATATAATAGTATATAATAATTTATTTTTTATGATAATTAAAATAATATATATATTTATATATGTAATATATATTAATATTTATAATATATATAATATAATATTATTTGTATATTATATTTTTATTATATATATTGTTCTATATATATATACTATATTTACAAAGTTATTATAATCTTGTAAGTGTAAATTATACTTACTTTCACAGTAAAGAACCTTCACATTTCTCCCCTCTGTCAAGAAATCGTATTTTCGTTGCCGTTACTTAAACAGAAATAAAAAAGTTAGACATGTGACCGGCTTGGTGTTGAAACCATAAAACTTTCGTGCCATTTTTACAGGTTGCCAGTTACTATTGGCAGTGACATAAGCTAGCGAATAATATATATATATATATATAATTTTATATATTATATAATATAATATATTATATATATATATATATATAAGTATTATATATATATATATATATATATATATAATTATATATATATATATATGTATATATATATATATAAATATATATAATTATATATATAGTATAATAATATATTATATATAATATATTATATATATTATATATTATATATATATATATATATAACATACTTTTGACCGTAACGATTCGGTGGTTCAGTGAGTAATGCAACGAATCCTTGGTATTATATTATATATAGGTTATATATATATATATATTTAATATCTATATATATGATATATATATATATATATATATTATATTAATATATATACTATATATATATATATTTATATATATATATATATATATATATATATATATATATATATATATATATATATATATATATATATATATATATATATATACTATAATTATATATAATATATTATATATATATTATATATATATATATATATATATATATAGTATATATATATGTTATAATATATATATATATATACTATATATATATATATATATATATATATATGAGTATATATATATATATTATATTATATATATTATTTCTATATATATACTATATATATATATATTATATATATATATATGTATATATATATATATATATATATATATATATATATATATATATATATATATATTTCTTTTTCTTTTTATTCATCCTCCCTTCTCTGCTCACTAGACATGGGGTAGGGGTGCACAACATGCTCGAAAAATATAATAGTTAAGTAGAAGAGCATGAAGTAAGTCGAAAGAAATTACCACCTACCATCCTTCTCTATACCTTTAAGCGAGAGCTCGTTGCAATCCAAAAAAATCCACTCTAGGGCCTCATTAGACTGCGACTGACCCTCACTATGGTTTCTCGTCGATGTGTGGTTCATTCCCTGGGCCAGTTCTACAACCATAGCCCTTCATAAAACCCGGCTATTCACTTCTTTAATACAACATTCTTCTCTCCTTTGTCAAATTCACATTCATTTCCATCAGACATTTCTTACTGACCGAATCCATATTTTCTCCTTGTCCCCCAGCTGGTCGATTCCCAGCATACCCACAGCCATACGGCCGCTTAACCAACCGACTATTATTTATCTATCCTTTCCACATTACCAAACCATCTTAATGCACTGTCGTTAATTCTCTCACAAGTTTTCCACTACTCTCTGCATCATCCGTGCCATTTTCATCCAACATATATCCTCTTTGAAAACATAACTCTAACCTTCTACTGTTCTTTATATTCTTGATATAACTTTTCTCATGATCTTTCTCAGAAGGATCACATTATGTTCTTTCTAACAAGTTCCAGGAAATTGGGCTTTCTGAGGCGCCTTCGAACTTCTCACCACCACAGTTGCTAGCTCTTCATACATAGGGGCGTTGTTCCCCCTTGTAAGGAGTATGAATCACATTTATGCAGTTATTCCACACATATTGCTCTCCTTGATAAAGTGTGGTCTAGGTGGTATTTGGATGTTGCGGGGGTTCCTCCGACCCTCCCCTTCTGGGGATGAACCGTCCCCACCTCCGTAGCCATCGGCTCGAGCCCCCTAAAAAAGGGTATTTGGGCTTGTCGACTTGCTAGGTCTCCTACTCTCGCTAACTCTCTCCTACTCACTAACTCTCTCCAATCTTTCTAGTCGTCGAACTGTTGCCTCACTCTCCTTATGCTATTGATAGAACAACTTACATTGTTCTTCTGAATTTTCCAGTCTTGTATCTCCTTCCTTGAGGAGAGATCTTGCCATCCGTATTTCAGACGGTCTCATCCTCTCTCCTTCCAACTCCAAATTATATATACCTATATATGATATATATATATATATATATATATATATATAATTCTAGACTGCCTTACTAATATATATATATATATATATATATATATATATATATATATAAATTATATTATATATATATAGTAGATAATGGCAATTATATATATATATATATATATATATATATATATATATATAATATATATATATATATATATATATATATATATATATATATATATATATATATTATATATATATATAGAGGTGAAATTTTTTCCTTTTCGATAATAATAAAAGTTAGGACCCAGTAGTCTTGCTCCATTACATGCCAAACCAATTTATAAAAATTTAAAGTTTGAAAACATGATTAAATTTCAAACTTTATTGATATCAATTTTTAACGCTTAACATATCGAAAAAGACATAATAACAGAAAATGCTCATAACTTTTGGAATATAGTAATTGAATGTGTATTCGTACACCTACAATATAATCGGAGAATAAGAACTTGACCTATTATTTTTTTCATTTTCAGCATATCACGGGTATGGCCCGGGTATGTTTTTCGATAGTCTTGCACAACCTTAAGTAAAATGAAAAAGATTAATTTACTTTACGTATTTAATTCCAAATTAACAAAGAATTATATTTAAAATATCGATTTATTTAAAAACATATAAAACTATATGAAATATATAGATATGTATTACAAAATTACACAATGATAGATTTTATAATTTTTGATTATCTAGTTTACCTATAAAACAAATTGGTTTTGGTCTTCGTTTTTGGTAAATTTGTCATTAAATTTTTCCATTAATTTTACTCTTCTTTCTGCTATCTTTTAACACCCTTAATGAAGCAAAACCTACTCCTTTCATGTAACTTTCTTGATTTTTACAATCAACAGAATCAGTTTATAGGAATTATTGAGAAAGACCAAACCTGATAAATATTCTGCGACCAGATGCTAAGTAAATCTGAAGGAAGATTTTTATTTAGGAAATATTCCAAATCATCCTCTTTAATAAACAGCTTATTTCTTTTTTCTTCGACTTGATGTTCGGTATCTGTGGTTTCAATAGTTTGTGACGGTTTGCGTTGTTTTATTAATATCTGGACCATCTTTCTTCTCATGTCATCGTTTATTCTTTCATCACATGTAGAAAAGACTGCACATTCCTCACTTAAATACCATAAATGACTAATATTTTTAAGAATGGCTTCTTCAGCAATAGATTTATCGTGGTTTTTTATTCAAAAAGATTTTTAAGAAAATTAATGTCATTCATGGGAGGTTTAACTTCTTTTATAATAGAAAACAATGCTTTTACATAGCATTTTATTATAAAGCAACATACTCCTTTTAATGCTTTCTCCTCTGTTGATATTAATTTAAATTGTTTTCCAAATAGATATATTTTTAAGCAATATATTACTTTTCCCATCCATCTCCCTAAGTGATATGCTCTTGGTTGCTGGAAATGTATTGATGAACTATTACCTAGAAAAATTATTGCTAGTTCCAAAAATTCTTGATAATCGTGACGAGGTTTACCTCTTTAGTTTTATTCTGGACATACTCTAAGATCTTATTTAAATCATCTTTTAATATTGTTCTTACCTCTGTATCTGCCTCCCATGATAAATATTTTGCCATGTTAGTATTGTTTCAAGTTCTTTGAAATTTTTTAAATAAAGGGATCTCTAGCCCTTTAGTTGGTGAAGTTGTACTTTACTGGAAACTCCCTGCAATACAATTTCACAAATAAGGTGGCGACAAGCAAAAAACATGATATCACGGTTCAATTTTTGTTCGAGAAGATAGCATGCTCCGTTTAGCCTCCCTTTATTACTGGCAGATGTGTCAAAAACAGATGCTTGAACAGTGGCCAGTTGTGACCATTCCTGTAGTGTATCATATGCAGCTGATGATATCTCTTTACCTGTTCCTGATGAAAGTTTTGGAACTCCTGGTTGTTGTACGTTGAAAGCTGTGCTATCATTGGGAGTCGATCAACTGACTTTTTTTTCGGTAATATCAGGAAGCATTTTAGAATCCCAGCAAATAACTACATAGTTGAATTTCGAATCATTAAATTTAGATCTAACGCTTAATGTTGATTGCTTACGAAACTTTTCTCTACCCCTTTTAATGATCGTGCGGTTGATGACATATTCTCTCTGACTCTCTGATTTAAATTTAGTGCCTCAACGCAAGCTGTCAATATATGACAGCATCTCTATCGCTAACAATACATTTATCTAGTGCTGCTGAGAGTCTAGCTGTCACGATTTCTTTCCTAGCTCGTTTGGTTGAAACGTGAGTACCCTGAAACAACACGTCACTTTTTATTTTAGCATATTCGTCGATATCTGACGTACCTGGATTGCTAGATGATTGAATAGTTTCTGCTGTAGTTTCAATCTAGGAGTCTTGAGTTTCGTTATCCTCTGATGAGGATAACAGCCAATTACATTCTAAAATATAAATTTCAAACTACGATTACTCGATATTATGACAGGCAATAGCGTTGTGAAATATAATATGTAAGAAACATCAGGTTGACAGAAATCGCAAAAATTGGTAAAAAATTACAATTATTTAAAATTGAATTACACAACTTCACTAACCTCAATCTGTAGTGATCGAAAGTTGCTTTTCTCTTCTTTTTAATTCCTTTGCTACTCGTTTAACCTTCCGTACTTCTGTTGCCGTTACCTTCTTATCTATACCCAGCACGCAGCAACAAGTCCTTTTTGTCGCTGCATATGTAAAGACTTTCTATCTTCCTCTATTTTGATCATATCCATTGAATTTGCATGACATATATCGAACAGATCATCTAGATTATCTTCAAAAAATTTCTTTTTGTCTACATAATTCCCTCTTTCCTTTTTTGCACTTTTCTAGTCCGCGATAATTTTCGTATAGCATTTTACATTTCCGAATGCAGTTCGAACGATCTTGCATTGGTATGCGTGCCTTTCTCCAGAACAATAAACATTTATGATTAACACCAGATACACCATCCTGTAAATTTAAATATACTGTGCGAAAAATATAAAATAGGACACGTAAGACATCTCCTCGAGAGGGGAGTTTACTCCCGGTTATTTGATTTTTTTATTGAACCGATGAGAAAATGTTCTTTCCTTGACATATTTAATTTTGATAATAACCTAAAAAATATATGAACACACTGCAATATTATATAAAAGGAAATTATCATAATACACCCTTAATCACTCTGCAGTGTGCGCTTCATCTGATAGAACATTTACGTATAACCAAGGTATTAAAACCCACGCACTAACCCACTTGAGGCAGCATAACAACCGCCGCAAGGTAATACATTGAAAAGCCTATTAGCTTTAGCATGGCAACTTTTGACGCCCGTGGAGCACGGGTTCCTGCTAACCGATTGACCTCAAACCTGGAATGGAATACTTTAAGATGACATGGAAAAATCTACAGGGCCCTGTATATAAAT
>JABUQX010028444.1:5000-7500 GCA_015478945.1 Trachelipus rathkii | reverse complement strand
AAGGTGAAAAAGCGCATTTGCCCTTTGGAGTGCCGATGTATTGGATGGAGCAAAGGAATCATATACAGGATTGCTACTTTTGCTTAACAAATGTATGTGGCTTCAATTCAAAAACTAAAGCAAACATTGCCTATCCGACAATTAACTCAGCCAGGAGACCAGTCCCCCATAATGATGAGAACCTACCGATTCCTATAGCACCAGCTTCTTGGAAAGAGGTTCCTGACTCAGATGAAGATTTGTTTGACTCTAATGCTGGAGCATCGGGTGCTGCAGATATGCCATATATCCCAGACGAATCAAATGCAACACCACACATGATTACGCAACCGGAACTAAATGATTTAGTACGAGACCTGTATTTGTCAAAACAGCAAGCTGAAATCTTAGGTTCACGCCTGCAGGAGTGGAATTTGTTAGATCAAAAGGTTAATATTAGTATATATAGAAATAGAAACAGGAATTTAGAGAAATATTTTACAAAGAGTAACTTAATATGTTCATGTTCCGATGTTAATGGACTTATGCGTGAGCTTGGTATTCCGTATTTAGATGGTGAATGACGCTTATTCATAGACGCTTCAAAAACTAGCCTAAAAGCCGTCTTATTGCATAACTCAAACAAGTTTCCCTCAATTCCGGTTGCGCATGCTGTTGGAATGAAGGAAACCTATGAAAGTATGTCCGAAATATTGAAGGCTATTAAATATTATGACCACACATGGCTTATCTGTTGTGATCTGAAAGTTGTTGGACTCCTTCTTGGTCTACAGGGAGGATTCACCAAACACTGTTGTTTTTTGTGTTTATGGGACAGCCGGGATACTAAGCAACATTACGTACGAAAAACATGGAGAGAAAGAGATACATTTACCCCGGGCAAAGAGAATGTTAAGTATAAGCCCCTTGTAGATCCTAAGCGAGTTATTTTACCACCATTACATATTAAACTTGGATTGATGAAGAATTTTGTGAAGGCCATGGATAAGGAAGGAGATGGATTTAAATATTTATGTGACGTTTTTCGTGGCTTAAGTAACGCTAAATTGAAAGAGGGCGTTTTCGTCGGACCGCAGATTCGACAACTACAACGTGACCCCGCTTTTGACAAGAAATTAAACCATGATGAACTATCTGCATGGAATTCCTTCAAAGACGTTATTACAGGCTTTCTTGGAAACAAACGAGTTGAAAATAGCGATCGTATAGTAGAGAGGTTGCTAGTTAATTACAAGAACTTAGGCTGCAGAATGTCACTAAAAATACATTTTTTACATTCTCATCTGACATTCTTTCCACCAAATCTCGGGGCAGTAAGCGATGAACAAGGTGAAAGATTCCACCAAGATATACAGCAAATGGAGAAACGTTATCAGGGCAGATGGGATGAAGCAATGATGAGTGATTACTGCTGGTTTCTGAAAAGAGAAGACACTTCAGAACATAAAAGAAAAAGTAGTTATCGAAAGTTCAATGTGGCACAAATTCAGGAAAATTAAGGTAAATATATATCATTTTTTTGTGGTAATGGATTATACATACATGTTTTATTACTCGTGACATCATAACTCTGTAAATTTGACTATAAAATTAATTAATTTTATAGTCAAGTTTAATAATAATAATATATCTTTGTTACAACATACGCATATTTGGAGGTATTATACCTTAAATTTGGAAGCTTGTAACTCAAAAACTATACGTGATACAAGAATTCTAAAATCATTTTCGGAATCTGCATGAAAAATACGTATAGTTTCACCTAATTTTATTTCAGTTACGAAAAATTTCCCAAAATTTGTTGACCAGTGATAGATCTCAAAACAAATTTTAACTCTGAATCCGGCTCCGGCTCCGGCTCCGGCTCCGGCTCCGGCTCCGGCTCCGGCTCCGACTCCGGCATCGGCTCTGACTCTGGTTCAGATTCTACTTAAAATTTATTTATTTTTCTATGCAATCTTTTTATTAAATTATCAAAAAGTATCACCCATTGCAGAAATGACAGGTACCTTTTCAGAAGGTAACCAGAAGGTTACAGAAGTCTGACTATTTTTAGCTACTTCTGGCTACCTGTTTTTATTTCTCTGTTACTACTGAGAACACCATTTATAGAATAAGAAAACAAATAAAACTTCGACTGGTTTGCGTTCATTTTGAACGCAACTTGATAGTTATTTTAGTTTACTTATTTGTTGTTTTTATTTATTTATTTATTTGTTTATTTTTTCTTTTTTTTCAGAAAGTTGTCGAGAAGGAACACAGTGGAAGGAAAGATGCAATTTTTGTTGGTGCAAAAATGGTACGCCAGTTTGCGCCCTAAAGTCTTGAAGACTTGTAATTAACTTTAAATTATTTATTTATTTATTCCCAAATAAATAAATGTTTTAGATTTTTAAATTTATTTCAGTTGTTTTAAAAAGCCAAAACAAGTATAATCAATAAAATATACTTTTCTTTCTTTATCTTTTCATATTACAAAGATTTAAATAAATATTTTCAC
>JABUQX010028443.1:25000-50000 GCA_015478945.1 Trachelipus rathkii | reverse complement strand
CTGATTTCTTAAGCTCTTCAACGAGTGTAATAATGTTCCACTGAAGCTTTTGCTTTAATTGCCTTATTTAAAAATTAATTTATTACTAAAATATAAGGGATCACGTTGGGCGACTGTTACTTCACGTGTAACTTGTTTTGTGATGTTGTCAAATGACTCAAGTAAATGAATAATTTTGCCACTGAAAATCAGTCAACATTTTCTGAATGCTCGCATTCAGCAGCGTATATGGATAGTGGGAACTTTTTGTTCAAACAATCTTTTAAGCATATTATAAGTTCTGTTCCAGCGTTTAGAAACGTCTTGAATTAATTTATGCTGTTGACATTCAGCTGCATCTGTAAAGTTTAAAGCTTTGCAGCTGCCGTTTGCTGAATGGTGAAAATGAGAGATATGCTTCTGCAAGTAAATAAAATATCTTTAAAGACTTCTGACATAATATTGATTCGTGAATGCATAGTTGCACATGTGAAATAAAACATGAAATGATAAGCAAGCCACTCTCCCTTATACCAGTTACCATGTTTGGTCCATTATCCCGTATCACTAAATGAATTCTATTTTTTTAGAATATTGAAAAATGTCAAAGGCCCTTTTAGGATCTGACAAATGACAAAGAGTGTAAGCCAGATTAGCTATAAAAAATAGCTATATATTTATTTTTTTAGGAAATATAAGTTGAAAATTTGTTCAAATTTGTGAATTGATTAACTTTCCCCTTATGTTGACGTTTAATTTATGTTTATAAAGCTCAATATTCGGCCCGAATAGTTCGGCAAAAAAGCCGAATACCGAATATTCGGTATTTTGGCCGAATAGGCCGAATACCAAATACTTACCGAATATTTCGGCACATCCCTAATATTATATATTATATATATAATATATATATATATATATATATATATATATATATAATTATATATATATAATATATATATAATATATAATATATATATATATATATATTATATATATATATAAATATATATATTGTATGTTCTGTATGATATTTATTGATGAAAAGTAGACACTGCCTTTGAAACCAAAAATGGTCACACATGTCATCTTAACATTAATAACTACTATACTAAAAACCGCCATTGGCTTCGCCAATATATTATATGATACCCCAACCCATCCATAAACGTATCTAACCCTTTCTTAAATGTTGCAACTGAGTCACACTCAACCTCCTGTGGCAACCCATTCCAAAATTTAACAACCCTATTACTGATTGCATGCTTTCTTATATCAAGATGCAGCTTTCTACTTAATTTCTTTATTATGCCCCCTGTCACCTGTCCATGTTCTACTTTGAAAAATTTATTGGTCTCCGTATTATCAATAGATGTAAATATTTGTAGACTTATCATGTCCCCTCTGAGAAATTCGCCTTTCTACAGAAACATTCCTAACTCCTTTCAAGCCTCTCTCATAGCTCTTACCCTCAAAACCAAAAAATCATCCTTGTTGCTCTAGTTGCACTCTCTCTAGCATATCTAAGTCATTCTTTAAATAAGGGGCCAAACTTGTGCACAATCCTCTATTACTGGCCTAACATCGCTATTATTATTACTTATTACTTCCTTGCTCTTGTAAACAACATTGCATTTATTAGCCCAGCATTCTTATTTAGCTTATTCCTAGCTTCCAACAGCTGATTAGCTACTTTCAAATTTACTTGCTTATAATCACACCTAAATCTTTCTGGTCACAGACTCAAGCAATCCCCCTCATATCGTAGGTTTAACTTTTATTGAGTAAACTTAGGTGAAGACCTACAACTTTTTACATTTTTATATTAAATTTAATTTTTTTTTAAAATATAAAAATTTATTTGCACTTATCTGCCCACCCAAGAGTTTATCAAGATCATTTTGAATCTTTATGCATCCTTTCACTATTCCTAACTGAGGTGGCCACTTTAGTTTCATCTGCAAACTTAGAAACTTGCATTTAAGTCCTCGGTCTAAAATCATTGTATATATATGAGGAACAATAGTGGCCCTAGCACTGAACCCTGTGGGACACCACTCTTCACTATTTCCCATGATGACTTATTGCCATTTAGTTGTACACACTGTTTTCTATTTCGCAACAACTCTTTAAATCAACCATGTACCACTCCACCATACACCACATTGCAATAACCTTTTCATTTATGAGCCTTATGTGGGGAACCTTATCAAAACTTTGCTAAAGTCTAAATATAAAATATCGACTGATCTCCTTGGTCATGCAGTCAGTAATGTATTCCATAATTTCTAAAAGGTTACTCCTCACCATGACCTACCCTTTCTGAAACCGTTCTGGGAGTCGTACAATACCTTGTTATCTTCCAAATATTTCTCTATATGACCTTTCAGTAACTTTCCAAAACTTTTACAACCAGAGATGTTAAGCTAACTGGCCTATTATTTCCCAAATCTTCCTTACTACCTTTCTTATAAATAAGCACAACATATGCTGTTTTCCAGTCATCTGGTACCTCACCAAATGTTATAGATCGCCTTAAAACTCAAATACAGTGCCTTTGCAATGTGATACTACCCTCTTTCAGGATTCTACCATATATTCCATCAGGCCCTGCAGCTTTACCTGGATCAATATGGTCTAATAAACGTTTAATATCTTTTACATCAAATTCAAATTCTGTAAGTCATATTTGTTACATGCATACAAGAACTATTTAATCTCCAAACTATTAATCTATCTTTCCTCTGTTAAACACTGAAGCAATAAGCATTGAAATGATTGACGCAACTTCCTTAATCTGAATGTACTAAATTTTCATGCAATTTTAATTGACCATTGTCCTATTCTTACTGTTAATTTATAAAGCTAAAAACTATTCAGGTTCTTATTTTACATCCTTGCTAATTAATTTCTGCCTCTCTCCTTTGGCCTTTCTTATTGACTGGTTAGTTCATTTATTTTTCCTATAATTTTCAAATCATTGCTTCCCTATTACTACCCTTGAATAATTTAAAACATCTACGCTTTTCATTATTTTCTCTTATCTCTCTATTCAACCAAACAGGTTTTCCTCTTCGCCACCCCTAATGGTTTATCTTTAAAACATAATGACTGAATATTCATTAAAATTTGCTTAAAATGTTCCCACATGATAAAACAGTTTTGGTCTTTAAACTCTTTTATCCCAGTCAGTTATACTATTCATGTCTCGAAATTTGGTAAAATCGCCATTTCGGAAATCTAAGATTTTTTCCTTAGCTTGCTTGCAATTTGGGCCCAGATATTCACATTCATATTAAATCTAATTTATATTATGGTCACTAGTCCTATATTCTCCTCAACTCTAACTTTATCCACCATACTTTCATCGTTAGTTAATATTAAGTCTAATAGTGCATCGTGTCTTTTGGGTTCATGGACCATCTGGCTCAGAAAGTTATCTAGTACACCAATTTATAATACTTGAAACTTACTGATAGTCCGTATATAGACAGAATGCCATTGATGCCAGGAAAATAAAATCACCCATTATGACTCTACTATCCCTTTTTCTTTACTGTGGCATCCTGTCTCAATTTCTTTACAATTTCTGAGTAATTCTTGACTCTGGATAGGAGGTCTATAAAAATGCCCCTATTCTATATGATTTATTTTACATAAGGATATCTACCCATACTGATTCAATATCTTGATTAGTTTTAGTCAGTCATTAATACAGATTGATTATTGCCTTTTAATAATAAGCGCCCACACCCCCACCTTCTTTTCCTCTATTGCTGGTATAAATAAAGGAATATCCATCTATTTCAGTATTCCTGGAAAGGAGTCTCCATATAATCATTCTTAACCATTGCCTCAGTTATGCAAATAATGTCAAGATTCTCATTTATTGTTAACTAATCAGCTCATCTTTTTTATGTCTAAGGGTGTAAAAGCATTGTGTAAAAGCAAATTTGATTTTCGAAATGCTGCTTATTTTTATTGCTATCATCCTTTATTTGAGCCTGTAACAACACTTGTTTTAATTATATCACCACTATTACCGTTACCATTGCTATTATTCATATCACAGGATTTAGCCCATCACCCCACTTTACCTAAGTTTTTTGCTAAAAACAAGTCTCCAAATGGTGCTGAAAAAGCCTGAACTCCTTTAGACTCAAAGTGAACTCCATCTGCTGCAAAAAAGATCTTTATCCAGAATTCTCTCCACCAATCCAAAAACCTAATATTTTCTGAAAAAACATAAATTTCCTAATCCTATTCGATTTACACCTAAAGCCCTATTCCCCATTCCTGACCTGCACCTAACCTAGGTAAAATCCCTGAAATCATGCAACATATTCCATTGTTTTTTTGTTTTTTTATACTTCTCCTATAATCTGCTATTAATTCTCCTGACCTTCTATGTCCTATATCATTTGTACACACACAATCAACATCTGAATCAACATTTTAGAAATCAAATCTCTCTATCTTTCCTATCCACGATATTCACTCACTCTGCACCTGGATAACATACTCAATCGTTTCTTTTTATTCTTACTTTGAAAAGTTCTATCTAGGTAATCGTATCATAGAGTCTCCAATTAGCAATGTTACAGTCTTCCCTTTAGAAAAACTCAACATTACCATTGGCACTCTCTGATCCCTCCCCATTGGAAGACAGTCGAAACTGTTACTGCAGGTCACAGGCTGATTTGACTTTCGAGATCCTCATCTTTAAACTTAGATTATTCGTAATTCCTACAACTCTATACATTCATCTGCAGACCTATTTTCAACTACTTTTATCCTTTCCCCCATCTTCCTGCCTAGGTGAATCACTATTTCTGTCTACCCCTATATCCCACTTCCTCCTCACCTCCACATCCCTACTAACTTTTTTTCTTAACATTTCCCTCCTTTCTCAACTCAAATACAGCTTCTTTCAATTTCATTCCATATTTTATCACTCAGTCTTGCATCTCCTTCCTTAGGAAACACATTCTCTGCATTTCACACACAGCAGGGGCAGCTATTCAACATATTCATCTCTCACAGTCCCACAGTTAAATCACACAGAGCATACATACTTTAATTATTATTAGCTTACTACTTGTACCTACAATTTACCAACCACAGTTTAGATATCGCTAAAGCCTAAAAGAAAATAAACTATATCTTTAAAACAAGTAAAATTTTTTTAACAAGCTTATATCTAGCTTAGCCCAGGCCAGGGATATATAAAAATTATAAGGTAGGCTTAAGTAGTCTGGCTTGTACCAATTATTTTACCAATTACAGTTTACTAAATATCACTAAAGCTTAAAAAGAAATAAATATCTTAAAACAAGTTTGAATATAGAATAGCCTCGGCCCTAGGCTAAAATATATAAAAATTATTAAAGTTACAGTTAAGAAAGAATCTATGGCTCTGGTAAACTTAATTTATCACAAAATTAATATAACTATTGTTTAAAGACTGTAGTTAATACAGAAAAACTATTTAATTCAAATAAACCTGCAACACACAGTATACAGGAAATCTCTTACTACTCTAGCCTAGGATTTATCAAACACAGAGTCCAATACTCAACTAAATTAAGTTAATAACAGAAATAATCACAATAATAAGTACATAAATTTCTAAAATCCACAGTTAGATAGACAACACTAATTTGTTAGCTAAATTCACTGTGCAATTACACAGATTATTAATAGTAAAATGGAGAAAAAAATAAACACACGCCTCACTCAGTGGCCCCTACACTACTACCTTAATTTTTTATAATCCTGACTAGGCTAGCTAATTTTAAGCTTGTTAAAAATTTTAACTTGTTTTAAAGATAGTTTATCTTTTAGGCTTTAGCGATATTTAAAAACTGTAGTGTAAATTTGTAGGTTACAAGTGTTAAAGTTGATAATAATTTTTAAAGTATGTATGCCTCTGTGTGATAACTGTGGGGCTGTGAGAGGTGAAATGTGAATAGCTGCCCTGCTTGTGTTGTGAATGCAGAGAATTGGTGTTATCTAAGAAGGAGATTGCAAGACGAGTGAAAATCTTGAATGAATTGAAGAGAAGTTATTTGGAGTTGAGAAAGAAGGAAGTGTCAAGAAAAAAGTTGTAGGGTTGTCGAGCGAGGAGGGGAGCGGGATATAGGGGTAGACAGGAATATTGATTCACCTAGGCAGGAAGATGACGGAGAAAAGGATAAAAGTAGTGAAATAGGTCTTGCAGAGAATATAGAGTTGTAGGAATAGAATTAATAGTATTTTTAAAGATAAGGATCTCGAAGTCAATCAGCCTGTGGCCTGTGACTGCAGTAATAGGTTCGACTGTCTTCCAGATGGGGAGGGATCAGAGAGTGCCAATGCTATGTTGAGTTTTCTAAAGAGAAGACTGATACATTGCTAATTGGAGACTCTATGATACGATACCTAGATAGGACTTTTCAAAAGAATAAAAGAAAAACATTGAGAGTATGTTATCCAGGTGCCAAAGTGAGTGATATCGTGGATAGGATAGATTAGAGAGATTGATTCTACAAATGTTGATTCAGATGTGATGGTGCATGTGGGTACAAATGAAATAGGACAGAAGGTCAGAAGAATTTATAGCAGATTATAGGAGATTGATTCAGAAGATGGAAAGCTAGTGGAAGAAGGTGCATGATTTCCGGGATTTTACCTAGGTTAGGTGCGGCAGGAATAGGGGAGTAGGCTTTAGGTGTTAAATGAAAGGATTAGGAATTTTGTTTTTCAGAAAATATTAGGTTTTGGATTTGTGGAGGAATTTCTGGATAAAGATCTTTTTGCAGCAGATGGAGTTCACTTGAGTCGTAAAGGAGTTGGGCTTTTCAGCACCAGTTTGGAGACTTGTTTAGCAAAAAACTAGGTAAAGTTGGGGGTGATGGGCTAAATCTGGATACGAATAATAGCAATGTAATGGTAATAGTAGTGATATAAATAAACTAATGTGTTACTAGGCTCAAAAATAAGGATGATTAGCAATAAAAATTAGCAGCATTCGAAAATCAAATGCTTTTACAAAAATGCTCATAGCCTTAGAAATAAAAAAGATGAGCTGATTAGTTATACCATAAATGAAGAATCTTGACAGATTTGCATAAACTGCGAGGCATGGTAAGAAGATTTATATGGTAGACTCTTTCAGGAATATGAAATAGTCGGATATTCATTTTATTTATACCAGCGTAGAGAAAAGAAGGGTAGGGGTGTGGCGCTTTATATTAAAGCAATAATCAATCTGTATTAATGACTGACTTTTAAAAACTAAGTCATGAGTTATTGAATCGGTATGGGTAGATACCCTTATGTTCAATAAATCATGTAGAATAGGGGCATTTTATAGACCTACCTGGCCCAGAGTCAAGGAATTAGATGCGGAAAATTGTTGAAAGAATAGAGACAGCATGCCAGTTAAAAGAAAAGGTAATAGTCATAATGGGTTCGATTTTAATTTTTCCTTGCATTCAATGGGATTTCTTGTCTAATATGGACCATAGTAGTTCAGTATTTATTAATTGTATACTAGATAACTTTTTGAGCCAGATGCTCCATGAACCCACAAAGACACGATGCACTATTTAGACTTAATATAACTAACGATGAAAGTATGGTGGGTGAGGTTAGAGTTGAGGAGAAATTAGGACTTAGTGACCATAATATAATTAGATTTATATGAATGTGATATCTGGGCCAAATTGCAAATTAATAAGAAAGGATTTTAGATTTCCGAAATGGTGATTTACCAAATTACGAGACTGCTTATGTATACTGACGGGATAAAGAGTTTAAAGACCAAAACTGTTTATCATGTGGGAACATTTTAAGCAATTTTAATGAATATCAGTCAGTATGTTTTTAAAATAAACCCATTAGGGTGGCGAAGAAAACCTGTTTGGGGGAATAGAGAGATAAGAGAGAAAAATAATGAAAAGCGTAGATGTTTTAAAATATTCAAGGTAGTAATAGGGAAGATGATTTAGAAATTAATAGGAAAAAATAGAAACGAACTTAACCATCAATAAGAAAGGCAAAAGAGAGAGGGCAGAAATTAATTTAGCAAGGAATAGTATAAGACCTGAAGTTAGTTTTTTGGCTTTTATAAATTTAAAAGTAAGAATAGAGACAATTGGTCTAATTAAAATGATGAAAATTTAGTGAGTTCAGATAAGGATGGTCAACATTTCCATGCCTTATTTTGCTCAGTGTTTACAAGAAGAAAGATTAGATAATAGTTTGGAGACTAATAGTTCTTGTATGCATGTAACCAATAGACTTACAGAATTTGAATTTGACATAAAAGATATTGAACGTTTACTAGACCTTATTGATCCAAGTAAAGCTGCAGGCCCTGATGGTATACATGGTAGAATTTTGAAAGAGGGTAGTATCAGCATTGCAAAGGCACTGTATTTGATTTTTTAAGCGATCATATTAACATTTGGTGAGGTACCAGATGACTAAGAAATCAGCATATGTTGTGCCTATTTATAAGAAAGGTAGTAGGAAGATTTGTGGAAATTATAGTCCAGTTAGCTTAACATCTCTGGTTGTAAAGGTTCTGGAAAAGTTACTGAAAGGTCATATAGAGAAATATTTAGAAGATAACAAGGGTATTGTGATGACTCCCAGCACGTTTCAAAAGGACTAGGTCATGTCAGCAACCTTTTAGATTTGTTGGAAATATAATACTGACTGCACTTGACCCGAGGAGATCCAGTGATATTGAATTATTTAGACTTTTAGTAAAAGCTTTTGATTAAGGTTCCCCACATAAGGCTGAGAAGAAGTTATTGCAATGTGGTATCGGTGGAGGGTACATGGTTTGATTAAAGAGTGGTTGCGAAATAGAAAACAGTGTGTACATCTAAATTGGCAATAAATTCAATCATGGGAAATAGTGAAGGTGTGTCCCAAGGGTCAGTGCTTAGGGCCACTATTGATCCTCATATATAAATGATTTAGACCAGAGACTTAAATGCATGGTTTCTAAGTTTGCAGATGATACTAAAATGGCCACCTCAGGAATAGTGAAAGATGCATAAAGATTCAAAAATGATCTTGATAAACTTCTTGGGTGTTCAGATTTAAGTGGCAAATGAATTTTATAGTAAAAAAGTGTAAGGTTCTTCACCCCTAGGTTACTCAAATTAAAAATTTTAACTACGATATGAATGGGGATGGTTGGCTGTAGACCAAGAAAAGATTTAGGTTGTGATTTATTTAATCAGTTAATTTGAAAGTAGACTAATAGTATTTGAAGCTAGAATAAAGCTAATAAGATGCATGGGCCATTGAATAAATCGCAAGTTGTTTACAGAGCAAGGAAGTAATAGATAAACTGTATAATAAGCTATGTAATAGGCCAATGAATAGAAGAGTAATGTGCACAAGTCTTGGGCCCCTTATTATAAAGAAAGAACTTTAGAATGCTAGAGAGAGTTGCAACGTTAGAGCAAAACAAGGATGATTTCTGGGTTTGAGGGTAAGAGCTAGTGAGGAGAAGCTGAAGGAGTTTAGGAATGTTTTCGTAGAAGAACGATTTCTAGAGGGGGACATGATACAGTCTACAAAATATTTACATCTAGTGATTAATACGAGACCAAACAAAAATTTTCATAGTAGAGCTATGACAAGGTGACCAGGGGGATAAAGAAAATTAAGAACAAAAGCATGCATTCAGTAATAGAGTTTGTTAAATTTTGGAATGCTTTGCACAGGGGTTGTTGAGTGTGACTCGATTTACAACATTTAAGAAAAGGTTGGATGGGGTATATGGATGGGTTGGTATCATATTTAATATATTTAGACGAAGCCAAATTGGCGGGTTTTTTAGTGTACAGTAGTTATTAATTTTTAGATGGCATGTGTGACCAAAACTTAGTTATTAATGCATGTGATGGTGTTGGGTATTTTATTTTATATATTAATATATAATTATAATATATATATTATATATATTATTATATATATATATATATATAATATATATTATATATATATATATATATATATATATTATATATATATATATATATATATATATATATATATATTATATTATAATAAATAAAAATAAAAAATAAATTATTTAAATAATTTAAATTTTTTCTGTAATAGAAAGTAAAAAGAAAGAAAGGAAAACTCTAAATCATTAAATAATGAAAAGCAATAATTTAAAGAAAAGTAGGAACTCACTAGCACTATCCTTAGAAATAGAGAAATTGGGACCCTTGAGGCCAGGGTTCTTCAATAAAACCAGTGAGATACTCAGACCCCTTGATACACTGCCACCACTTCTTCCTTCCTCTTTTTGTGTTACTTTTGTTGGATTATTGTTGGAAAGTTGAGGATAATGGGCCAATGCACTCAAAAGAATATAAAATAAATGGAATTAGAATTAAAGAAAAGAAATAAAAAAAATCAATGTAAATAAATAACATGAAAATAGTGGTTTACCTCTGATCAGGTTTTTTATATATGACCTTTAGTATAAACAGCATCAAGGCTCACACACTTGTAATATTATAAACTCAGGGAATTTGGGAGGAATAGGCTATGAACTATTTTGTAGTTTAATACCAAAATAAATAAAACTTTGACAGACACCAGTACAAAAATAGAAAATTACAAAATCTTTGTTTTCTCAGAAAATTAATCCACTTCACTTCGACAAACTTATAAATGAAGGAATAGAAATTTATTTAACCCTAGAACACGGTCGGGGGTGTAACACACCCCGCGTGATTTCTGAATATCGTATTTTTTATATAAAGACTCATTTACGAAATCTCTCGCTCAATGTAGCTTAAGCATTTATGAAGGGAAGGTGTTTGGTCACAGTACTGCTAGTGTAGGGTTTTTTATCTGGTATTATAGGGTTGTTGGGTTATGTTACACCCCAACCGTTGTTAACGCTTAGATTTATTTTTATAATGATTATTAGATTTTTATAGTTTTGCACACAAAAAACACATTATAGTTATATATAGTATATTATATATATATATATATTTATATATATATATATATATATATATATATACAAACAAAAAAAATATTATATATATATAATATATATATATATATATATATATATATATATATATATATATATATATATATATATTAAAATTTATATATATATATATATATATATATATATATATATATATATATATATATATATATACTGTTATAATGTTTTTTCACTCTGGGTATAATAATAATAATAATAATAATAATAATAATAATAATAAAGTCACAACGTCCGTTTAGAGAAGATGAAATCATTCAACATCTCAGTAATCTAAGTGGTCTTGATTTGGACGAAGGTAGATGATGACCTTGAATTGGAAGTAATGTACGACAGTGACCTTGATGTTGATTACATACCAACCATTTCATCTAGTTATGATAGCGAAGAAGAAAATGCACCTAGCCTTCGTAAGGCAAAAAGGAGACGACGCACATCAACTCCCACACAAAATCCAATTTTATCACCTATGCCTAGCACCAGCAATTACATACCAACCATTTCATCTAGTGATGATAGCGAGGAAGAAAATGCATCTAGCCTTCGTAAGGCAAAAAGGGGATGACGCACATCAACTCCCACACAAAATCCAATTTTATCACCTATGCCTAGCACCAACAGTTCTGTAGGTAATCAGTCAATTCCTTCTGCCCCTGCTATTCATCAAACTCTTGCAGCTACTATATATACCGTATATATATATATATATATATATATATATATATATATATATATATATATATATATATATATATATATATATATATATATATATATATTATATATATAGTATATATATATATATATATATATATATATATATATATCAGTTAGTGATTATTTCGTGGTGTAAATAATTGTAAATTTATATATTTTCAAAAAATCAATGTTTTTACCTTCAAAATAATGGTCATATTTGACCTGTCCAAACTCAGGTCGTATTCCTCCAAAATGGCTGAATCTTTCCAGAAGGATAAACATACCATAGGCAAAAACAAATTATGTATACAAAATAAAAAAAATCAAAGGAATATATTTTTTTTTTAATTTTTATACAAATCTTTCCATTTTGTTATTATTAAAATTTTGAATTTGGGTGTTTTGGTATTTTTCCCTTTCAATTTTTTTATTTTAGGAAAAGGAGAAATATTATACATTATTATGTTAGAAAATATATTAATTTTCACTATGGTATTCATAATTTAAATTAATTTTGAAAAAATTATAATTTTTGGAGTTTTGGAAATGGGGTGTGTTGCACCCCCGACCGTGTTTGTGTGACAAAAAATAGGCAACCGTGTTCTAGGGTTAAAGAAGATAAAAAAAATTTACTTTATGATTTTTGTTGAAATCAGGTATTCCTGACAATTGTTTGTTATATTGTTTATTTGCTCTTTATATGCAGACTTCAAATTTTACTTTTCCTTAAAATTACCTAATCTAAAAATACCATTCATTGAGCATGCTCCACCCAAAGAAATGTTTCTCAGTCATTCAAAAAAAATAAATATTGTTTCTTTAATAATAATAAAAAAAAACTATAGTATCAACAGGTTTGTTTTTAATGATTAGACTAGGTCTATAACACACTGAATACAATATATAAGTATTCAATAACTAATGTAAATTCCTTTTACAGAGTTTCGAATAAATTTTAATTATTTAAATTTAATTTTAGCACTCTTATGTACCACTTGTTTATTATTTATACATTAACTAATTCATTCACATATCACCTTCATTATTTCAATGTTTTGGTTGTCTTTTATCAACGGTTGAATGTGACATAACTAACAATAATTTGAACTTTTTAGTCTTTTTCTGTCTCACTGTTTATTTAATCCACTTGAAATCACTCCCAGACCTAGTACCTGTGGAGTAATTATAGTACATCAGTTCTATTTTATACGTCTTAAATATTTAACTAATGAATATATAAATTGAGATTACTTTATTAAAAAATTTACGAAAATAAAGTAAGAAGTTACCTCTGATTCTACAGAGGTTGAAGAACACCTATGTCCTTTTCTAGTTTCAGTGATGAGATTTGTCGTGAAAAGTAGAAGGGACAGACATACAATTCATAAAAGATGATAAAATCAAGGCTAATAATTTTACCAGTACTAACTAAACTAATGAAACCAAGATATATAAACCTTTTCCTACCATTAAAGAAGAAACTTAAATTATCCACTTCTAAACTTTTCTGGAGAAAGACAATTGTGCTATTTGATAGAAACAGTAAAAAAATCAGCTTCAATGTTGTATTTTATATTTTCTCACATACAGTTAATAGGATCCTAGAATCAACACTGAAACAGAATAAGACACCGGATTTTTACAAATAAAAAAAATATATATTATATACTATATATATATAATATATACATTATATATTATTTGTATACAAATAATATATATATAATATAATATATATATATATATATATATATATATATATATATATATATATATATATATATATATATATATATATATATATATATATATATATATATATATATATGTATAAATATATATATTATAATATATACTATATATATAGTATACTATATATATATTAGGATGTACCGATAGTATCGTTATCGGTATCGGTAGATAGCCATTTTTATGGTATCGTATCGTTAAAATGGCGATACTGTAAGCCGATACTTCTTTTACTTTTGGGTGAAAAAACTTATGAGAAACTGTTAGATTTCAATAATAATCAGTTCGATATAGATAGCTAGTAACCCAAGTTATGTTTATTTTTCCTGCGTTTCCTTTTTAACTAACATTAGATTTTTAGCGCTTTTCCTCCACTTGGTCTTTAAGCGTAAATTTACGGCTATTCGGACAGCCATGTATTATATTTTAATACAGATTATCTACTTTTTTAGTTATTAAATAGTATTTTATTTTATTATTTTTTTGTAATGCAATTCCGTGAGAGCGTGTGAGTGCGTTGAGTGTTTTTTAACTTTCTGGATTATTCATATTTTTAGATATTTGCTGTTAATAGGGTTTTTATCGTTTTATAATTTTTAAGGTTTTAGCGTACGAATAAATTTTCCCCATTTCTCCTTTGGTTTTTGTCTATTTGTTTCTGTCTGGTTTTCTTTTATTTTTGATTGCGTGTGCGTGTGCGTGTGCGTGTGCCTGTACGTGTATGATAGCAGATTTGCACAGGCGTGGTTTTCTTTTGACTTTACCAACATCAATGGCTTGCACTCTAACTCTGCATCCATGGAATAGCTCCTACCTCTAACTCCTAACCTAATATTATGCTCTGTCTGAGACCCAGATGGCTAAGAATTCATCCTTCAACTCGTTTAATATATCCAACTATAACTTATTTTATAATTTCCGTTTGAAGGGTGGAGTATGTGCCTATGTAAATATAAACATTCCTATAACACGTCTCGAGAATCTCGAATCTCCTAACTTCGATGTTCTGTGGCTTAAAATCTTTCTTCCTTCTACTACAATATTCTTATGCTTCTGCTACTGTTCTCCTAACAGAACAGATTTTCATGCTTTTTTTGATTATCTTACTACTTCTTCACGAGACTGTTATATCTTCTCTCCATGGGAAATAAATGAGGTCCCTATTTAGGGGGATTTCAATTACACAAAAACTGAATTGTTTTGGGTTCGCTCTCGTACTGTTTAGTTGGGAGGAAGCCGAATATTCAGTATTCTCAACGATCTGGAGCAACTGATTAAATAACCTACACACATTCCGGATCGTCCCAACCGATTTCTTGGGACAGCACTTGATCCTTTGGTTTCACTCACTAGTACCTTCTCTCTATATAATACACGCCCTTCGCTCCTATCGGTAAATCTGACGACAAAGCTTAATATCACTTAATTTTAATACTTTCTCTCCAACATCTCCATCCTGCCCTATGCGTTTTTTCTTGGCACTTTGATCGGGCCGATTGGGGGGCATTGCGTTGAAGTGACTGCTTTGACTCTTAAGACGCTTCAGATTCTGCCGATAAAGTGGGAACTGTAATTGTTAATGGGATGAGCAGGTTCATTCTTGCTTGGAATATAACTTTTTTCTCTTCAAAATCGCATGGTTCGATGCGTGTTTTGGTTCCTTGGCCAATTCAGGCTAGAGAAATGCTTATCGGTGTGGAAAAATTTTCGTTCTCCTATCGCTCTTGTCAATTTTCATTCAGCTGAATCGTTGCAGGGATACTCTTCGACGAGCAAAGCGGAGTTTCATTAAACGAAATGCCGCCTTGAACCTCCTTGGTTTCCTACTGACAAATCTCTCTGGCCCTCTTGCAAAAACATCTCTAACAACTTTGTAAATCATCCTTTCCTCCTCTTATTTGCTCTGATGATTCTGTTGTTAATACTCCAACTGAAAAGGCCAATCATCTCTTTGGCCTCCTATTTTCCTCTAATTCAACCCTGGACGATTCTGTATTCCTACTTCTCCTCCTTCTCCTCTCAGGTGTCGCTATGCCTTAACCTGTCATTTCATTTGATCCGGTGCACATAAGCTCCTGAAATCTATGAACGTTAGGAAGCGGGTGGCCCGGATGGCATTCCTCTCCCGATTTGAGGGAGTGTGCTTCCGTGCTGACCCCACGCCTCGTTCAACTATACCCTCTATGCCTCAATACTAGCACTTTCCCTCAGGTTGAAGCGCCATATGTCCAACATATTCCGAAAAAATGATGCTGTCTCTGATCCTTCTAACTATCGCACTATAGCTCTCACTTGTATTTTTTCTAAGATCTTTGAAACCTTCTCACTCTTCTTAGATCATCTGGATCTCATTCCCTTCTTTTTCTGATGTACATACGGCTTTCGGTGCTCGAAGATCTACTGCGATATACTTTCCTATTTAACAGATTATGGTTTTCCGCCCTTAGGAACTCCGGGGAGACTTGTGTGGTGGCGCTTGACATACCCAAAGCATTTGACCGGGTATGCCACGTCCTGCGGTCTCTAAGCCCTCCCGCTCTGCAACCTGGCCAACAGAACAGACGATAGGTGACGAATGGTGGTTTTTTCGAACATAAACTACTGAAGATGAGGATTTTTGGATAGTGTTTAGACTTTGATAAGTTCAATGGCCGACGAAATTGCAATTGACATCGTCATTCACCTTCAACAGGAAATCCACACCAAGGAACCTTCATCGTAAAAACTGAAGAGACGTCATGCAAGGAAGCAGAAGAATATATTTTAAATTTGGCAGTATGTGAAAAGAGAGATGAGGCTCTAACGAAAACATGAGATGCTGCCTAACAGAAGAGAATCCTTTTCATGCGGTGGCATGAAAAATGGGCCAAGGTTTTTCATTATTATCAGTGCCTTGCAGGCAAATAATTATCAGCACCTCCTTCCATCAGTCGAGAGAGAGCGTATTTATAGTGTATGGTAGAAATGTAAACACCCCAAAAAGGAACAGGTTCTCGTCAGATACTAGTGAAGCTTAATGTTTTTTGTCATGCACAATTTGTAAAGTTTTTGAATTTGGAGTATTGAATGAGATCTATCTTAAAGGAGTATTTTTATTATGTCATGTTGAGTAATAGCGTTTTTTTTTTATTTTAACTTTTCGGCTGATTAATTTGAGGTCTCTTCTTTCAATTATTTTTTATTCTTTTAATTTTTGCTAGTTAAAGAATCTTCTTGTAAATTGTAATCATGTTTAAAGACATAAAAGCTAGTAGCTAAACTTGTTTAATACTTACTTGAAAAGTGGAAATGGAATATTTTTTTAAATAAACACAACATAAAAAAGTTATTAATATTATATTTGCAATTATTATTCCTTAAAAAGGTACTATTTTAATTTATAAATAAATATCTTGGGTCACAACCATATATGAAATATAAATGACTAAGTATTGTTTGTAACAGGGAATGCAATCTTGAGTTGCCTAGCAGTGCACAAAGTGTTTATCTTATTACTGTGCAATTTATATATTAATTAAAGTTATCGGTAATCGGTATCAGTATCTAAAAAAAATAGAGTATCGGTATCGGCCTCTTTTATGGTATCGGTACATCCCTAAATATATATACATTTGGACTAAGCATATTGGGTCAGTTTTTAGCTACAGTATTTGAGCAATCCTTGTGGATTTGGCATGAGCAATGTTTGGGTTGGTCGGTTGACTGGGACAGTCTTGATAGGCCTTATGTGGCTTCTTACTGTTTTCTATAAATTTCTTAATGTCTTCTTAATGTCTTAAAAGTTCAGTGACAGAAAACACACCCTTACCACTACTTACATAACCACTCCTTAGAACAAGATATAAACTAAAGCTTCCCCGCATGGTTCCCTACAGCTGTCAAAATCAAACTCAAAAAAATTACAAATTACACAAACACCGCCCTTAGAATTATCACAGGATGCACTAAAACTACCCCTATCCAACTTTTACATGACGAGACTTACATTATTCCTATCTCCACCCACCTGGAGATGTTGGGGACTCAATTCTACCAGAAACTCTAAATCCAACCCACCCATGTCGCCAAATCTTCTCCAACCTCCCCGACACAGATTAAAATCACCACCTTCCTCACCAGCTAAATTCTACAATGACATTTACAATATTATCTCCCCACTCCCAATAGGTCATGGCTTACATATATCCACACACAACTCACTAACACGTACCTACAAAATCGCCCCAATAATAATTTATTAAACTACCCCTATCCAAAAATTTCCCCTATAGAAGAAACACTGTCCAGAAGAGGCCAAATTGACCTCGCCGGAGCAGATCAGGTCACCACCCAAAACTCATACAATATAAATATAGATTCAAACTTGACAATGTCACCTCCCCAACCTGCACCAGATGTCACATTTCCCCAGACACAATAGAGCACCTCCTTCTGGGGTGCTCCGCTCTTGACGCCCCCCGCGCGAACTTCTCTATATCTTCCCTCCTCGACTGTGGAACCGCCAAAGAGCGGTGGCGCTTCCTAGAAGCAGTATGGCCCTCCAATTGAGGTGGCCAAGGGCAGAAGTAAGTATATATATATAATATAGTTATTTTTATATTTTATATTTATTTTATATATTATTATATATATATATATATAATATATATACGTATATATATATATATATATGGTGTATTATATATATATATATATATATATATAGTATATATATATTTTTTATTTTGCTGCTTGTTGTCTGCCACGTTCTAAGCCACCTAGGCTGCCCTCTTATTCTGCCACCTCTAGGCAATTTGCCTAGTTTGCTTTAGTGGCTAAGAGGGCTCATGTAAATATATGATATATATTATATAGGTATATATATATAATATAATATATAGTATATATATATATAATGTATATATTATATATATATATATATATATATATATATAGTATATAATATATATATATTATAATTAGGCAAGGAGGAGGTAATGGGGTAGAGGTGAGAAAGTTAAAAAATGGTAAATATGCAGGTATGATGAAATTACTGGTGAAAATGATCAAGAATGGAGGGGGGATGGTGAGTGATTGGATCTGGAAGTTGTGTAATAAAGCGGTTTATGGAGGGTATAGGTTCCGAGGGATTGGAGGAGAGCAGTAATAGTACCGCTAATATAAGGATAAGGGAGACAGAAGGGAACTGTAGAAATTATTAGGGGAATTAGTTATTGATGTTGTAGGAAGAACTATGTTGTATTTGGTCAGAAAGTGTGCGTCGAGTGACTGAAGGACTGATTGGGTGAAGAACAAGGTGCGTTTAGGAGTAGTAAGAGGATGTGTGGATCAAATATTTACATTGAAGCAAATGATTGAGAAAATGAGGAGAGAACAGATTGAATTGTATTTAGGTTTTATGGATCTGCAACAGGCGTATGATAGGGTTATAGGGAAGCTCTATGGCAGGTGTTATGGATATATGGTGTTGGTGGTAAGCTTCTGAATGGAATCAAAAGTATGTTATGACGATAGTGAGGCATGGTGTAAGAATAAATGGTGTCAAAAGTGATTGGTTAGTATTATAGCGGAGTGAAGACAGGGTTTGTGTTATGTCCCTCCTTGGTTATTCAGAATTGTATCATGGATGGGTTATTGAAAGGAATTAGAGATGGGGGGTGGCAGAAAATATGTGTAGATATGATGGAGAATGGAGATGAGGGAGGGTGCCCTACCTATTATATGTGGATGATTTGGTTTTGTGTGGCCCGAATCTGAAGAGAGTTTGGAGAAGGATTGGTAGAGATTTGGCAGGGTGTGTAAAGGAGGGTTTGAAAGTAAAACGTAGATAAGAGTTAAGGTTATGGTTGTGAGTGATGATAGCCCTAATGTGAAGTGAATGTTTAGATGGGAAGCAGTTTGGAACAAGTGGTCCTGAGTTTAAATATTTAGGGTATATGTTTGATGAGAAGAAGGGAAATGATGATGCAGAGTGTAGTAGAAAGTTGTTGAATGGCAGGAAGGTGGCTGGTGGCAATTGTATTGTTTCTGAATGTTAAAGGACATTAAGTCTTGGAGTGCGCTAGAGTCAATTGTATGAAGGGTATGTTGTTACCTGGAGCTAGGACCAAATTGTCGGCAGGGAAAATGGTCGACAGGTTCAAATAGTCAAAATTTGTGAAAAAAAATTGTTGACCAAAATCCTGTCTACCATACGGACTTTTTTTTTAAAAAGTGTGCGAACCATTTGGACAATATGATATTTTTTTAATATATTGATATGAAATATTAATATCTATCGATATATCAATAATAACGACTGCAATACAGGCCCAAGGGTAAACGCTAGAGATGGCAGTTGTCAGGGTTTCTCGGCCTTCCAGGGAACAGGGTAGGACTTTTTCCCCCCCCTCCGGGGAAGGGTCTCCCGAACCCTGCTCTTTGGTCAATTTGGTGTCGTGGTGTTTCCTCCACCGCTCCCTTACAGGTAGTAGAAAACGTCCCCCTCCTACGTTCCCCATTGGTTTTTGAGCCCCCTAGCTTTGCCATGTAATACCTTTTGAATATATATATAGTATGATAATATTATATATATATATTATAGTATAATATTATATCTATATAATATATATAATATATATAATATATATATAGATAATATAATATATATATTATATAATATATATAGTAATATATATATGATTCAGGGTTCACGCTTGAAAATAATTTTGTTTTCGGCCTGAACTAATCCTGAACAAATCTGCAAATTTTCCCTGACCAGCGTGTTTTCGTTATTTTTGGTGTATAAATAATCTATTAAATTATATTTGCAGCCTATTTACTCTGTTCATACATTAAATTATTGAAAACTTACTTTAGAAATTGTTCATCATCATGAATGAATTTAAGAAAATATGTGAGAATTCCAGGGATTAAATGATATTAACATTACCCATAGCCGTCCAAAGCACTCCTTTTTTTTATTTTTTCAAATATTAAACAGTTTATTTATACAAAAAGAAATAAATTAAAAGCTTATAGCTTAGGTGAATAGCGTCCACTGTAATGCCAAAAGTTCGAAATGGGAAGATTTCGAAAACGCTTTCTTCTCAAGCTTTTTTGAATTTTTTGATTTTATAGAGCGGCTTCTCTTCTGTTTAAAGCCATTCAGTTTTAACTATCTCGTCTGCCTCTTCAAGTTTAATTGATCTGTATGGATACTATTTCTTTTTTCAACCTTTTTTTTTATTCTCTTGGCCTTTTTTTTCTTTCTGTTTTAACTCTTTGAGATGTTCTTCATATCTCCTATGGCAGCTCTTACATTTGGTCAACATTTTTTTGAGTGAATAGGAACTTTTATCATACTTTCATAGAATCTTATAGAATTGTGCACTGTTCTTTGAGAAACTCAGACTATGTTCTTTCAGATTCTCCACTAAAAATTGCTTAATTTATAGAAAACCCTCCTTCCCTGTCGCATTTCCATTGCGAAAATATATCATCCTGAATTTAATATGCCCACAACTCCGCATAAACATTGATTTCTCAGGTGCTATAGAAGAAAAAAACCTCATCAAGTCTCTTAGAAGACAATCACCAACATCCAAAAATATTTTGAATTTAATTCAAGGGTAGAAATGAGCTTCACTGCAAAGTAGAGTATAGTGCTTTTTTTTTTTATCACCAACAGAATCTGTGATTCAGTTATTGTTGTGCAATGCCTCTAGCAATAAATCAAATCTTTGTTCCCTTGTTCTGGCTGATGGAAAACTATACTAGGATCCAATGATGAGAGCCATTGGACAGGCTTTGGTACTTCAGAGGAAAATATTCTTTCTAATATTTTTCTGGTCCCCATTTTGATTTGCCACAGTCTGGCATTCAAGTTTGTCATGTAAATCTATATGGCAAAAAGCTTAGTTGTTGGTTGAAGCAGGCATTTTACTGGACTTAAGAAATCTTCTAATATTCAGTACGAGACATTGTAAATCTGTGAAAAGAAATGAACCAAGGTTCAGTTTGAACGTCCAACCACAGGTCGTAAGTTAAAGTTTTTTTTTTGCTTGAAGTCATTTTATAAAAAAATTATAAATACCTTCAACTGCACAAAAATCAAAAATCCCTTCGTCAACCTCAAAAAAAAAAAAAACACCTCAAAAGTAATAATTCCCTAAAAAGAAAAGATATAAACGATTAAGTCATAAGTCACAATCTAAAACACATCCATATACCAATCACCTTCAATCCGAAGGATGAACTTGGAACAAACTCTACCGACAGAATAGGAAGAATAGTAGGTTATAGTGAACTAAAATAGACAAGAAACAGATAGAAGTAGATTTATGGAATGTCCTTCCTCGCCCATCCTTTTCATTCACTTATCAAATACATCTTCATCATTCAATCAATTATAACAGTAAGGAAAAAAAAAATATATGCAAAAATATGGTAACATGGTCCATGATGTCATTCTTCATATGTTTTGAAATTTAAAATTTCCCTGACTTTCATGATTTTTTTTTTGGAAATTTTTCCCTGACTTTCAGCATATTTTAAAACGTTTCCCTGGACTTCCTGCTCAATTTTTTTTTCCCCTGACCTTTCCCTGACTTTCAGAAAGGTGTGAACCCTGTAATATATATATAATATAGTAAATATATATATTTATATATATATAATTTATATATAGTTATATATATATATATAATATATTATATATAATATATATATATATATATATATATATATATATATATAATATATAACTATATATCTAAATCTATCTATTATCTATAAACAATTTCTCAGAACAAATATAAACTATGCCTCACCAGCATGTTTCTCAGCACTTCAAAATCAACACAAATAAATTACAAATCTCTCAAAATACAGCCCTCAGGATTATCACAGGTTGCACTAAAACCACCCAATCCAACATTTACACGACAAAACCTCCATCCTCCCGATCTCCACTCACCTGGAGATGGTGGGGACTCAATTCTATCAGAAAATCCGTAATCCAACTCACCCTTCCCACCAAATTCTCTCCAATCCCCCTCAACAAAGACTAAAATCCCCTCCTTCTTCACCAGCTCAATTCTATTACAACACTTACAATATAATTCCCCCGCCCCTCCCAATAGGTCATGGATTACACATATCCATACCCATCTAACAAACACTTACCTTCAAAACCACGCAAATAACAATTTATTAAACACCCCCTCCCCAAAACTATCCCCTAGAGAAGAAACGCTGTCCAGAAGAGGCCAAATGGACCTCACCCGGAGGAGATCAGGTACCACCTAAACTCATGCAATATAAATATAGATTCAAATTAGACAATGTCACCTCCCCCACTTGCACCAGATGTGACAATTCTCAAGATACAATAGAGCACCTCCTTCTGGGGTGCTCTGCTCTCGACGCCCCCGTGCTGACTTCTCTATATCTCTCTTCTCGACCTGTGGAACCGCCTGGAGGCGGCAGCCGGCTTCCTGGAAGGGGGGTGAGTCAGGGGCATATATATAATATACTATATATATATATTATATATATATATATATATAATATATATATATATTATATATAATATATATATATATATATATATATATATATATATATATATAATAAAAAATAATAATATGAATAATAATAATTTTCAGTCAACCAATATTGCCAGGACCACGCTGTCTGCATGCATTTCTGCATCATGTATAGTAGCACCCCATGATATTCATTAATTTAAAAAAAAAAAAAAAAAAGGATTTAACATATCATTACCATTAATTTTTAACTTGAAAAATAACTATACTACCCGTACATCATATTTTTTATTTAAACTTTCGTTTGATATTCAATACATTTAATAATTTACACTATTAAGTAACTTTACTATATATATATATATATATATATTATATATATATATATATATATATATATATATATATATATATATATATATATATATTATATATATATATATAATATATATATATATATATATTATATATATATAGTATATATTATATATATATATATATATATTATTTAAATTCATAACATTAGGACTTCAATAATATTATTCTGAAAAATTTTCAAGTTCAAAAATTTATAAGTTCAGAAAAGTTTAAGTTAGGTTTTTTAATTAAATTGTTTAGTGGCAAGCTTCTGGCATAGTTCCAGAAGCTTGCCACTAAAGAATTTTCTTAAAAAATTTAATTTTTCTGAATTTACAAATTTTTTTGAACTTAGAAATTTTTTTCAGAAAATATGTGGAGTCCTGTGCTATACCTTTACCATATATATATATATATATATATATATATATATATATATATATATATATTATATATATATATATATATATAGTATATATATATATATATATATGTATATTATAATATATATTATTTATTGTTTTATTTTATTCTACGAAAAACTTTTTTTTTAGATTAACATGTTTGGTATATTACCTTTTAATCATTAATAATCGTAAATAAAAAAAATATTGAAAGATAATTTTTAATATTGATTCATAATTTATATGAAAAAAATAAGAAATATCAATAGTATTATCCCTACAAAAAAGGTGGGCAAATTTGTACAAACTGTACTGTAACTAGTGAGGATATAGTCAACCACCTCACAAGACTGGAGTTCTTCCATAACCTCCTGAGTTTCCTGATCACAAACTGGTATATTAATGAAAATTAATTTAGGTTAAGTTAGGTTAGGTTAAGTTAGGTTAGGTTTAGGTTAAGGTTAGGTTAAGTTAGGTTACCGTCGGTATCACAGTAACATGTTTCTATCAAATTTGGCAAAAAGCGTGAACTAAGTTTTTTTGTTTTCTCTCTGGAGGGTTAAATTTTTATCTTTTAATAAACAAATAAATTTAAATGTAAGTGAGAACGATAAAAAAAGCTGCAAGAATTTTTTAATACATTTTTGTAAATTAAAAGTTTATTGTTTTTATACAATAAGTTACGTAAATCGTCACTTAGTAAAAAGCATTAGGCCAATTACAACTCATTTGTTTTTTTTATAAGAAAATCCTAATGGAGTTTTGACAACTATTGGAGAGGCTGTAAAACCTTTTTTTCCTAAGGAGACCAGCTTGTTTTTTTTTTTTTTTCATTATTATTTTCTTAAGAGTATATCCTGTGTGATTTGTTATAAAAAAAAAAACCGGGGTGAAGCCCCTTGCACTACTATTAACCAAACTTAAATTTAATCTGATTTGCATCTCCACTGGAATTTTGTATTCTCTATAACAAATTCATTTCACAAGTTCTTAAGTGAATTAAGCTACATCTGGCAAGGTGACCCGACCTTAACTTTATTATTACTATGATTAATTATTATTATTATTATTATATTATTATTATTATTTATACCTATATAGCATTATAATAACACACTAGCCATAGACTAACAAATAATTAAGCGCTAAAGTACACGACAGAAATATAGCCCAAAGCTAAAATCAATGTTAGCATCTACATGAAATGGTTTAAAATCAGGAAACAATGATTACCTTTCAGT
>JABUQX010028443.1:0-20000 GCA_015478945.1 Trachelipus rathkii | reverse complement strand
AAATTAGATAGCTTCTTTACAAAAACAGATACGGGACATGAGTCGCCTGATTCTGGTGAACCCAAGGGTCCGTCAGAGTGTCAACACTCAGATGGTTCATTTGAAAAGACAAAGAGGTGTTATGAAAACCAAGACAGATATTGTTCAAAGAGTTTCTTCTATCCCAAACGGGCTAACAGTGAAAAATACTGCAGAGAATGGTTAGTATATTCACCAGAAACTGGTCGTGTATACTGTTTTGTGTGCAAACTCTTTTCAAATTCTCCAAAACCATTATCATCAGATGGATTTTCTGATTGGTGCAACACCTTTTTAATTCAAAATCATGAAAATTCTGAAGACCATAGAACGTCTTCAGTAGCATATCTCGCAAAAAAACGTGGCTCAAAAATTGACTGTCAACTAGAAGAACAGATACATAATAAACGGCAGTACTGGAAACACGTTCTTGAACGAGTTGTGGCAGTCATAGTTACTCTGGCAGAGCGTGGTTTACCTTTCAGAGGAGATAAGGAAATATTTGGTTCTCCCCACAATGGCAATTACCTTGGATTACTTGAACTTGTTGCAATATTTTATCCTTTTCTGGCAAATCAAATAAAAGAATTTGGAAATAAAAGATCAGGTGTTACATCCTATCTTTCTAAATTTATCCAAATGATGGCAATTAAAGTGAGAAAATCAATTTTGGATAATTTAAAAACAGTAGGATACTTCAGTTTATCTGTAGATTCCACTCCAGACCTTTCCCATGTAGATCAGCTCACTGTTATTGCAAGGTATGTCGCACAGGATAATGTGCTCCCTATTGAACGTTTTCTAACCTGCCTAAAGATGAGTAGCCATACTGGGAAAAGTATGGCTAAGATGGTGCATGATTACCTTACAAATGAATGTGAAATAGATTTTAGTATGTGTCGAGGCCAGTCATACGATAATGCTGCCAATATGTCTGGCAAATATAAGGGTATGCAAGAAATGCTATTAAAAATTAATAAGTATGCTATATATATATATATATATATATATATATATATATATATATATATATATATATATATAATATATTATATATATAATATATATATATATATAATATATATATATTATATATATATATATATATATATATATATATATATATATATATATATATCCCATGTGCAGGTCATTCGTTGAATCTTGTTGGTAGAGCAGCAGTTAACTGCTGTTTAGATGCGGTAAACTTTTTTTGGAATTGTTCAAGAAATATATGATTTCTTTTCAGCTTCTACACAAAGATGGGCTGTGCTGTTGTCATTCTTCAAAGATAATTCAAGAGTTCCAAAGTCTTTGTCAGAGACTAGATGGGAAGCTCATTCAAGGGTCACAACTGCAATACTTGACAGTTACGACGAAATATTTTCTGCATTGCTTCAGTTGTATATTGATGCCACAGAGAAGGGTGAAGCAAGAATTCAAGCCAAAAACATTTTTAATAAAATGGAGGAACTAGAATTTATGATAATGTTATATTTGTGGGGTTATTTGCTGGATGAATTCACAAGGCTAGTCAGTCACTGCAAGACCCAAAAATTAGCCTAGATGTATGTAGTAAATTATATGCTTCACTTTCGGATTTTGTTAAAGGTTCCAGAAATCTATTTGATTATTTTGAAAAACAAGCAAAGGACAAATTGCCTGATGTTGATTATAAGAAAAGCAGGTCTAAAAGGAGGTTTATATGCGAAGATGATGCTTTAGAGAATCTTCCGCCAAGAGACAAGTTCAGAATGAAAATATTTATACCTGTGAGGGGATGCATTAGAATCCAATTTGGCACAAAGATGCATAGTATGCAGAGCTGCCAAAGATTTTACTTTTAAACAAAATTAGAATGCTACAGAAGAAGAGATCGAGATAGGAGTTAATACTTAAAACAACATATGCTGAAGATGTGGACATGACTTTGCTGGAGAATCAGCACTTTATAAATATGTTATAGACATTTATCAAACCAATGAACATGATAATTTGACATCATCAGGATCCTGTTTACGCTATTATTTATGATCAGCTCCATCAGCAATTCCCTAATGGTAAAATCAATCTGCAAGAATGTTTCCTTTGTATGATGATATAAATTGCCATGGAGAAAGATCCTTTTTCCAAATGACGAGGATAAAAAAGGAATTTAGAACTACAATGTCTCCAACTAAATTATGTACCTGAGCCTCATGGGCATAGAAAGTGACAAGCTACGCAGTTTATCATTTGATGACATCATCGGTGACTTTGCTTTGTCAAAGGCAAGAAAAAAAATATTTTAACGTAGATCATGTTTGCGAATTCTTGGAAGGTCAAACTCTCCCTATTATATTATATATATTATATATACCTATATATTATAGTATATATATATATAATATTATAATATATATAATATATAATAAGATATATAATATATATATATATATATCTATATATATATTATATATATAAATATAATTATATATATATATATATATATATATATATTATATTTATATATTATATTTATATTATATATATATATATATATATATATATTATATATATATATATATATATATAATATATATATATATATATATATTACACTATATATTATATAATATAATACATATTTATTATTATAACTATATATATATTATATATATATATAATTATATAATATATATAGATATATATATTATATAAAGAGGGGCCCATTACCTCAATATGCTTAGGGCCCCCTCAAACTAATCGGCACTGGGACTCTGGACAGTCTAGATCCTGATTAGGTCCCATGCGGCTTAGACCCTATTATATATAATACTATATATATATATATATATATATATATATATATCAATATATACATATATTATATAGTATATAAATATTATTATTATTATATATATATATATGATAATATATATGGGGTTATAAATGAACACTGAAAAAATTGGTCAATTATGGTAATCAATTTTTTTTTTTTGGTTACGAGCCCAATGACAAAATAGTGGTTATGTTTTTGAAAAAAATTTTGTTAAACTCGATTTCTAATCAAATGATCTTAGTTGTTCTAACTAATCAACTTTGATTAGAGAAGTTGGTATGAGGGAATAATTGCTGCTCGTTATCCTAACAAATTATATGGATGTTTTGTAACCAAATGAATTTTTTTTTATGGTAACAAAATTTCTCATATTGATAAATAAATTTCAAGTGACGTCACAACAACGAATAATAACATAGAAATAAAATTTCGCAATTTTGTAATTTTTTTATAATTATATTTCACCAGTTCTTTAGAAAATAACATAATTAATATATTTCGAAGATAAAATAGTGGTTCGAAAACTTAAAAATAAAAAAAAACAATTTTTTTACGATTTCATGTGACGTCACAAACTCATAAAAATAAAAGCGTTAAGAACGAAAAATAGCAACCTTACGGATGGAAGAAAAATTCAAAATTCCCGATTTCGATAGGAAATTTCTTCCGTTTGAAAGAATATTGACAAATCAAATGGGAAAGTGAAGAACTTCTTTAGTTTAGAAGAATTCTTGCCAAATCAAAAACGCCTTAAAAGTATTCGTTAAAAATATTCGTTTTCTTCTCGCAAACTATTATAAAATCTGGCAACAACTAAAATGCACAAAAAAAAAAAAATAAAAAAAAAAAAAAAAAAAAAAAACAAAAAAAAAAAAATTTTTTTTTTAAGCCTAAAGTAATGCGTCTTTATTTTGAATTATTTAAAAAAATATACGATTTTTTTTTAATACAGGGATTTTTAGATTATATATATATTAATGGTAAACTTTTGTTCTAAATAAAGTTTTCTGAAAAGTCTATAGTTTTTCTTTCCTTTATGTAACCTCTCCTATATATATATATATATATATATATATATATAATATATATATATATAGTAATATTATATATATATAATATATATATATATATATATATTATATATAGTATATATAATATATTATCTGATAATATATTATATATATTATAATATTATATATATATATATTATATATAGATATATTATATATATATATAGTATATAGATATATATAATATAGTATATGCTTAGCTTGAATCATTACTCTATACCGACTTATTTAATTCATAATTTCATTTAAAAGTCATTGACGTCAACCAGGATCTGAGAGAAAACGCGCTCGAGTCAGATTCTTCCTCGGCTACTTTGTAGATTGCCTCTGCAGACCAGTAGCTCCATTAGGAGGCATTAAGACATTAGAATATAGAGGACAGTAAGAAGCCAACATGGGCCCTGTCGAGTACCTGTCCCAGTAACCCACTAACCAAACGAATGCTCATGTCAAATCAACAAAACACCAAATAGCGTGCTTGTCAAATTACTGTAACACAAATCCACCAATTTGGCTAAGTTTCAATAATGATATATATATATAGTAAATAATATATATATAGTAGTAGTATATATATTATATATATATATATATATATATATAATATATATATTATATATTATATATATAGTAATATATATATAATATATACTTCAGTATATATATATATATATTATATATATGATACCCAACATCCACTGCATTATAACTAGAGTTTAATGGTCACAGCTGCATGCAGTCTAGCATAATAACTACTGTAATAAAAGCCCGCCAATTTGGCTTCGTCTAAATATATTATATGATACCCAACCTATCCATATATCTATTTAATCCTTTTTCAAATGTTGCAATCGAGTCACACTCAAACAACCTCCTGTGGCAAACCATTCAAAATTTAACAAACCTATTACTGAATGCATGCTTTCTTATATCAAGAGGCATGCTTTCTTCTTAATTTCTTATTATGCCCCCTGGTCACTGTCATGCTCTACTATGAAAAGTTTATTGTCTCTGTATTATCAATATATGTAAATATTTTGTAGACTTGTATCATGTCCCTTCTGAGAAACCGCCTTTCTACAGAAAACATTCCTAACTCATTCAGCCTCTCCTCATAGCTCTTACCCTAAACCCAGAAATCATCCTTGTTGCCCTACGTTGCACTCGCCTATAGCATATCTAAGTCTTTCTTTAAAATAAGGGGGCCCAAACTTGTGCACTATACTCAATTTACTGGCGTAACATAGCTATTAAACAGTTTATCTTATAACTTCCTTGTCCTTGTAAACAACATGCCAGATTGTTATGCCCAGCACTTATTAGCTTATTTTCTAGCTTCCAAACCTGGATTAGCTACTTTCAAAAAATTACTGCTTATAAATCACACGCTTAAATCTTTTTTCTTGTCCACAGATCAAGCCAATCCCCATTATATCGTAGTTTAAATTTTTATTTGATAAACCTAGATGAAGAACCTTACACATTTTGCTATTAAATTCATTTGGCCACTTATCTACCCACCCACAGAGTTTATCAAAGATCATTTGGAATCTTTATACAATCTTACACTATTCCTAAACTGGGAGGTGGCCCTTTAGTATCATCCTGCAAATTTAAGAAACGCTTGTATTTAGTCCCTGATCTAAATAAATCATTTTATATATATTATATATAATATATATATATATATATATATATATCAGTATATATATATATATTATATATATTAGTATATATTATATATCATAATATATAACATTTTATATATATATATACTATAAGCGTATAATAATGATATATCGTGAGGAAACATAGGGGCCCCAGCCACTGAATCCCTGTGGGTACATCATCTTCACTATTCCCATGATGATTTATTCCATTTAGTTGTACACACGTTTTCTATTTCGCAACCACTCTTTAATCCAAGCATGTACCACTCCACTATGCCACATTGCCATAACTTCTTCATCAGCCTTAGTGGGGACCTTATCAAAACTTTGCAAATCTAACATAATATCCAACTGGATCTCCTCCGGTCAATGCAGCATAATGGTATTCCATAAATTCTAAAAGGTTTGTCTGACATACCTACACCCTTTCTGAAACCGTGCTTGGAGTCTACAATTCCTTGTTATCTTCTAAATATTTTCTCTATATGAACCGCTTTAGTAACTTTGTCCGAACTTTACAACGCAAGATGTTAAGTAACTGGGCCTATATTTCCCAAAATCTTCCTTACTCCCACCTTCTTTTAAATAGGCACAGACATATGCTGTTTCCAGTCACCTGGTAACTTCAACCAAAATTGTTATATATCGCTAAAAATCAAATACAGTGGCCTTTGCAATGCTGGTACTGCCCTCTTTCAGAATTCTACCATATATACCATCAGGGCCTGCAGCCTTACTTGGGTCAATATGATCTAATAAACGTTTTATATTTCAACTCAATTTCAAATTCTGTAAGCTTATTTATTACACAAGCTTACTCAAACTATTAGTCTCTATAATATTATCTAATTTTCTCAGTAAAACATGAGCAAAATAACTATTGCAAAATGTTTAACCAACTCCTTATCTGAACTCACTAAATTTTTCATCAATTTTAATTGGACCAATTGCCTATTCTTACTTTTAATTTATAAAAGTAAAAAACTTCTTCAGGTTCTTATTACTATTTCTTGCTAATTAATTTCTGCCTCGCTCTTTGCCTTTCCTTATTTGACTGGTTAAGGTTCATTTTCTATTTTTCCTTATTTTCTTAAATCATCTTCCTAATTACTACCATGAATATTTTAAAAACATCTACGCTTTCATTAATTTTCTCTCTTATCCCTCTATTCCACCAAACAGGGTTTCTCTTCGGCCACCCTAATGGTTTATCTTTTAAAACATACTGCTGAATATTTCATTAAAATCTGCTTAAAATGTTCCCACATGTAAAACAGTTTTGGTCTTTAAAACTCTTTATTCTAATGTTATTAATGGTGAATCGATTTTGTGCTGGAGTTGGGGGTTAGTACTAATACGCTTTTCATATTATTTATTAAATTAAATTTATAATGAATTTGTGTGTTTTTAATAAAATGGAGCTGTTAGTTTTATATATACGGGGATATTGGAATCGTAATTCGATTTAGTTTTCATTAAAATACAATTCTTTTTCGACGTTGTTGTAGTGGCCGATTGAAATTCAATATTAGATATGTGCAATACAGTGAGTTGATTCTTATATGAAACCATTCATTCTCTTGCTTTGTCGCTAACACACACACTCACATAACACACACACACACACACACACACAAACACCACACACAATATTATTATATATATATTATATATATATATAGTAGTACTATATATATATATCATGATATATATTATATTATAAATATATATATATTATAATATATATATATATATATGAAGTTACTTAACGGAGACAAACTTAATACAAATTATTAAATGTATGGTATATGAAACGAAAGTGAAAATATAACAAAAACATTTTAAGGTGTGAAAATTGAAATTAATTAAAATTAAAAATTATTTTGTCAAATTTGAAACGGACTACTTTGACGCGCTTATGGAAATTAAGTAAATATATAATATATATATATAATATATATATATTATATATATATATATATATATTATATATATATATATATTATATAATATATATATATATATATATATATATATATATATATATATATATATATATATATATATTAATATATATATAATATATATATATTTTGATTTGCCTACTCATGAATTGACCACGAGCCGCCACTGCATAAATATATATATATACTATATATATATTATATATTATATATATATTATATATATTATATATATATTAAATATATATATATATATATAATATATATTTAATATTATATATATATATATATATATTATATAATAAATATATATCATATATATAATATATATATACTATTATATATATATATTTATATATATATATATATATATTGTATATATATAATATATATAAATATATATATATATATATATATTATATTTATATACTAATATACTAATATATATAATATAATATATATATATATATATATATATAATATAGATATATATATATATATAATATAATATATATATATATATATATATATTTATATATATCATAATTATATATATAATATAATATATATATATTATATATATATATATATTATATTATATATTATATTATATATATATATATATTTGGCTAAATTTTACCTAATCTGTGGCTAAAAGTAGTCCAAACCACCTGGCAACCCTGGTTTGTGGACACTGGTTTGATTAGTTTAAAATTGTTTGAAAACGCCATTTGCATTACTTTATAAATTACGGTATTGCATTTTGTTAGTAAATTTTAATTTTAATTAATAGGTAGATCTACGATTACGAAGTTTTGAATTTTAATACGGTTAGTGTATTTTAATTTCTTCAACTTTTTTTTTTTTATATATATCTTACAGACTAGTAAGAAATGTTTGTTCAATTTTCTATTGTAATGTTATTTATTAGGCTACGCTAAAGCGGTTTTCGTTTTTGCATATGTGCTTACGAAACGTAAGAAATGCTCAAGTTTGCGTTCGTTTTTTGAAGCAGCGCAAAATCGTGAAAAATGCTCACCAAACGTAAATTATTTCCTTAATTCTGTAAGATTGCTCTATCCCATGCTTGCCAAATTTAGCACGTTACGAAAAAATGTAAAGAAACATGTCGGCTTGGGTAGGCCCGCTTTTTGATTTTGAATATTTTATTCAATAAAATTAGCGTTAAATCTAATTTGGTAATTGTGGTGCAGTTCACACTAATTTTCATGTTAGTGTATTAAACTATAAACAATTTAATTACAAATGATCTTAAAATGTTTTATGAAGTCTTTTTACAATTGGACGCACATTTTAGCTTATATTTCCATAAAAAAAAAAAAAAAAAACGCTATGAAAATCACAACTTTTTCGCTTTGTTTCCATTATGTAGGGATGAAGAATCACAGTCGAAATGTGTTTCAGATTATGGATAAATAAATATCGGTAATATTTTCTTATAATCAAATTATTATTATTTATTTATTTTATTTATTTTTTTTTTTTTTTACAGATTATCAACTTTTCAATGTTATATACAAAGTGTACCTAACTAGTTTTTAAAAATTTACTGAAACTTGCCAGGACAGCTATTTTTTGTAATACTATATATATATATATATAATAGTATAATATATATATATTTATTATTAATAATTATATATTATAATATTTATTTATATTTAATTATTTATATTAATATATATATTTAATATTATATATAATATATATAATAGGCAAATTTGTAACAGCTGTACTGTTGCTATAGACGTAAGTTTGACAAGTTTTTAATTTTGCGAAGTTCCGTAAAATCGTACGAAATAATTTGCAATTTTGAGTTCGAATTTTTTGGTAAAAAAGGCATTTGTATTACGCACCTTATTTTGCTTCACTAATTTTAAATATTTAGTAACAATAATAATAAATAATAATAATAATCAACTTATTTATCATCAATTTCAATTTATTTTAATTCTAAATTTAGTTGAAAGAAAATATTTAATTTTTTTTTTTTTTTAGTTTCTTGAGAAACAAAAGTCCAATATACAAGGTTGGGTATATGGTGAACGACTTTAACGTTATTTGGCAAATTGAGGTTGTGTGGAATAATTTTTATTTATTTTTTTTTTTTTTTTTTTTTTTTTTTTTTTGGAAATATTAAAAAAAAATTTTTATTTTTCCCATTTAGGGGCTCGAGCCGACGGGGAGACCGCGTCCACCGGGAGGCGAGAGACCCCGCTCCTGGCCATCCATTGCGTTTACCCCCAATGGTATTCCTTTAGTTAAAAAAAAAAAAGATAATTTTAAACTTCCCTTTACACTTTGGTAGTTATTTTAAACTAAAGGAATACCATAGGGTAAACCGCAAGATGCCATGAGTCGGGGTCTCTCGGCCTCCCGGTGGACGACGGGGGGGACTTCGTCCCCCCTCTGTCCCCCGTTGGCTCGAGCCCCCTAAATGGGGCTAATAAAATTTTTTTTTTAAATATTTTCGATTGAAATAAATAAAAAAAAAAAAGTAATTTGTTACTGTACGGTGCTGCCATTCTCTAGTTTAAATGAAGTCATGCTTAACACTGATATATATATATATATATATAATTATATTATATATATATATATATCATACTATATATATAATGTATATATATATATATATATATATAATATATATATATATATAATATATATTTATATATTATATATATATAATATAATTCACTGGTTAAGATTTATTGGTTTGGAAATATAAAAAAAAATCAAATAATAAAGAAATAACAATCTAAATATATAAAAAAGACTCTAGTAATGAAGATGTTGCTTAATATTTATTCATTTCAGTCACTATGATCTGGATAGTCGTAGGCCGAGCATTGCCTATCTACTTATATTAGGATAATAGAAAATATCGTATATAGCGAGAGAGAGAGAGAGAGAGAGAGCGAGAGACGCGAAATTAAAAACCAGCCAAACTTTTAACTCGTTTCTAACAGTACAGTTTCTACAAATTTTGCCATATATATATATTTATATATATATATATATTATATATTATTATGTATAATATATATATATATAGATATATATTTTTTCATACTATATATTATATATAATATATATATATATAATATATTATATATGCATAGGACCCAGCATATTTCTTCAGAATTTTTTTTTGTCCAAATCAATATATCTATAATGTATATATATATAATAATATATACTATATAATATATATATATATATATATATTATATATATATATATATTTATATATATATATATATATATATATATATATAATATATATATATTTAGTATATAATATCTAATTTTTTTATTAATTGGTTATATAAGAGTCTTTCGACCTATATATACATATCAATATATTTATTTTGGACTTAGAATTTTTTCTGGTACTGATGTAAACCCCCCACCTTTCTATTATATAATATATATAATTCTAGCCGTATATATATTATAGATAATAATATATTATATATATAATATATAATAATAAAAATATAATTATTATAAATAATAAATAATAATATATATAATAGAAAAAATTAAGCGTGATGGGACGATTATCGTCTCGTCATCGGAAAAATAAAAGAGAAACCTATATATTTTCCATCAGACATCAGATACAAATCAGACAAATTTATAAGACCAGACATTATATAAATGGACCAGCTCATAACATTGAACACACAATATATCGCCATATATAGGACATACATACAATATAACACACTAACCACATACATATACATACATCAAATAATAATTACATTGGTCAAAATATCGTAACATACTCAGAATTGAAAAAAAATAGATGTTTAGGTATTTAAATAAAACAAATAATACAAAATAATATACACAACAATACAAAATACATCCAATATCTTCTCTCCTTCCCGGTTATCTCTCTCTCATCTCATCTCTCTCTCTCTCTCTCTCTTCTTCTCTCTATCTCTCTCTCTACTCTCTCTCTTCTCTCTCTCTCTTTCTCTCTCTCTCTTCTTTCTCTTGTCCTCATCTACTTCTCTCCGGTCTCTATCTCTCTCCTCTTCTATCTTCTCATCTCTCTCTCTCTCTTCTCTCTATCTCTCTCTCTACTCTCTATCTCTCCTCTCTCTCTCTTTTGCGTTTTCCTCTTCCCACCCTCTTCCTCTTTTTCCCTTCCCCTTCGGCCCACTACTCGACCCCCCTTGCCCGCTGCCCGCGCCGCTTGGCCACCCTATGCGCTTTTTGCGCTGCCCTGCGCTTCTCGTCCCTCCTCCCTCTCTCTCTCTCTCTCTCTCTCTCTCTCTCCTCTCTCTCTTCTCTCTCTTCTCTATCTCTTTATCTATCTCTCTCTCTCTCTCCATCTCTCCTCCGTACCGGTCTCGCCCCGGCCTCTCCCTCTTTTTTCTGCCCCTTCCTCCGTCCACCTCCCTTCTTGCTCGTATATCTCGGTCCCTCCTCCTCTTCTCTCTCCTCTTCTTCTCTCTTCCTCTCTCTCTCCTCTCTTCTCTCTCTCTTCTCTCTCTGTCTCTCTCTCTCTACCTCTCTCTCTATCTCTCTCTCTCGTCTATCTCTTCTCTCTCTCTCTCTCTATTCTTCTCTTCTCTCCCTTGCTACTTTGCTTTTGCCCCCCCTTCTGACCCTCGTGGTCCTCTGCTCTCATTTCTCTCTCTCTCTCTCTCTCTCTCTCTCTCCTCCTATCTCTTCTCTTATCTCTATCTATCTCTCTCTCTCTCTATCTATCTCTATCTATCTCTCTCTCTCTCGGCCCCTTGTGTCGCCCCTCGTCCTGTTCGTCACGCGTTCCCCGTTCTGCTGGTTTTTTCCTTTCGCGTCTCTCGATCCTTCGCTTCTCTCTCTTTCTCTGCCCTCGCCGCTCTTTTTATTCTCTCTCTTCGTCGCTCGCCATGCTCGGGGCCTCGCCTCTCCAGTCCTCGTGCCTGCCTGCACTCCCTCTTCCGGCCCCCTCTCTTCCCTTCCTCGAGCTTTTTCTTCTTTCGCTTGTTTTCTTTCCTTCTTCCTTTGCTTTTTTTCTCTTTCCCCACGCCTCTCCCTCTCCCTGTCCTTACTTTTCTTATTCTCTCTCTCATCTCTCTCTCTATTCTCTCTCTCTCTCTCATCTCTCCTCTCTATATCTCTATCTCTCTCTCTCTTCTATATCTATCCTCTCTAGATCTTCTTTATCTTCTCTCTCTTCTCTCTCTCCGTGTCTCCCGCTGCCCTTCTCTCGTTCCCTGCTGTCCGCTTTTCGCCACTGCTCTATCTCTCTCTCATTCTCTCTTCTCTCTCTCTATCTCTCTCTCTCTTATCTCTCTCTCCCTCTATATCTATCTTCTCTCTATCTCTATCTCTCTATCTTCTCTCTTCTCTCTCTTCTCTCTCTTCTCCTCTCATTCCATTCCATTCGCTTTCTCTGTTTGCCCTATCCCAACCTCCACTCCTCCTGCCCTCCCACTCCTCCATCTCTCCCCCCGCCTCTCGTCTGCCGTTGTTGCTTCCTCTTCTTCCTTCCGTCCCTCTGCTCTGGCCTCGTCGTCGGCCGCGCCTTGCCTCTCTCCTGTCCTCTAGATCCTCACCCTCTCGTCGCTTGGCCTCGCACCTACTCTCTCGCGCGCGCGCTGCGCCCGCGCCATTCCCCCCCCGCCTACTTTTCCCTGTTCCTCCCCGTCGCCGTTTCTCCCCCCTTTGCCTCTTATCTTCTCTCTCTTCTCTCTCTTCTCTCCTCTATCTTTCTATCTCTCTATCTCTCTCTCTCTCTCTCTTCTCTCTATCTCTCTATCTCCTCCTCTCTCCTATCTCTCGCCAGGCCCCCTTCTTTTCCGCCCTTTTTTGTCCCCCCTCCCTCTCTCTCTCTGTCATCTCTCTCTCTCTCTCTTTGGCGATACTTCTCTGCCTCTCTTCTTCTCTCTCTCTCTCTCTCCTCTCTCTTCTCTATCTATATCTCTCTCTCTCTCTATTCCTCTATTCAAAAACTCTTGTTGCACTTGCTCTATTCCATCGTCGCTTTGCCTCTCCTCTCCCTCTCCTCTCTTTCTTTTGGACCTTCGCCTTTCCCGCCCCTCTGGTCCTGTGCTCTCCCTTCCTCTCTCTCTATCTCTCTTCTCTCTCTTCTCTCTTCTCATCTCTCTCTCTCTATATATCTCTATCTATATATATACCTATATATATTAATATATATATTATATATTAGTGATGGGACGATTAATCCGTCAATCGTCAGTCGTTGCAAAATCGGCATATTTTTCCAATCGTCATCGGTCCATCGGCAATTTTGCCGATTATTTTTTGCGATTAATTGAAAAATATTAAGAATTTTCTGATAATATTTTAAAACTTCAATTAATATATATATATATATATAATATATATATATATATATATATATATTTATATATATATATATATTATTTAATATATATATAATATTTATATCATGTATATTATATTATATTTATAATTATATATATAATATATCAGTATATATATATATATATATATATATCATATATATATATATATATATATATATTATATATATATATATATATATATAATTTATATATATATATATATATATATATATAATATATATATATATATTATATAATATATATATATATATATATATCATATATATATATATATATACCCATTCCAATGTATGACATTCCAGTGCCTAAGGTTCGCCTTTCTGTTCTAACGTTTATATCCACACTCATTCTCCAGACAACATCTTTGAGACACCATCTTTTATCCACATATCATATACACATACTTATATCCACACCACTCTTCTAGACAACATCTTACAGACATCCCTATCCCTTATATCCCTATGTGTGGGATAGAAAAAATTGCAGACATCGTATGTCCTGCCTGTCGTGGAAAGCAACTAAGTGATGGTGGTAGTTGGGTTGGCTGCCACACCACTTATCTTTTGGCCCAGGTAATGCTATGCTACTCAGAGAAGGTCGTGATCGGCGTAAGCGGCATTCTATCTTTCGGTGAAATGTATGAATCGTGTGGATACATGGAATGTCAGAGGAATAAATGTTGAGGAGAAGAGGAGAGAGGTGATGGATGCATTTAGAAAGGGCAAATTGAAACGGTGAAAATGAGTGGTGTGGTGTGAAATGTGTTTGTGTTGGTGTTTAAAGAAATGAGAGGGGGATAGACAGATTTGCAATTCTCTGATGAGCGACTTGTGGTAGAGAGCTATGGTGTATTGTGTGTGTGAGTGCTAGAATTCTAAAAGTTAAAATTTAAGTTTGAATAGGTAAAAGTATGTGTGGTTTGCGACCATAATGGTCATCCTGAGGGTAATGTGAAGAGTGGCGATTTTCTGGATATCTAAATGATGTTTTGGATGGGGTGAGTAGGGGATTTAGTTCATTTGCCACATATCTGCCCACCTCACCTAAGGATTTTTTTTTTACAGTTGTCACCATCATTCACAGTCAGAGCCCTATTCAAGGAGGGGGGTGTATACGCTCAAAGATTCACTCTCTAGCCGCAAATTACTCCAGATGAGCAGCAGACGCAGCTTTAAAAGTGAGGGAGATTAATACAACAGGACATGCAGATGGAAGAGAATTCCACAGAAGAGGTGGCGGGAAAGAAGGAAGCACCAACAGCGAACTACCCTGGAGTTACCAATATCAAACACAAAACTTTGTGCGCAATGGCAGCCCATCATTGTGCTAGCGAGGGGTCGTAAAGGTGGTGGTTAACGCAAATGATAAGTTACCTCGAGCACTTGCCGCTGGGGTGTCTATAGAATAGAGATAAAGGCACCAACAGACAGTTTTATAAGCCTTTTGCCTTTGACTCGACCTATCCAAAAGCCGGGTGAGAACAGAGCCTCCCCCCAGATATGAGAGCAGTACTCATACAAGGGCGGAATGAGACCCTTGTATAGCTGGAGCAATGAGAAGAGTGAAAAAAATCTCGCAGTCTAACAGAACTCCAGTTCTTTGAGGCCGCGCTAGCAACCGTTGTGACATGAGGTTTCGCAAGACATTTTTTTGTTTAAATGTTAAGGCCAAGGTGTTATATTGTCAACAGAGAGTGACGAGGACCGTCCGAAAGAGATTAGGAAAGTTAGAAATGCGTTTTAAGAAGGAGCATTTGCAAGAAGTTGGTTTTTAAAGAATTGCATTTCAACAAGGTTCAGACGACCCCATCCGAAATTCTATCTAGATCAGCGAGAATAGAATAGCAAAGATTAAGACGAGAGGCAATTCAAGAAGTAAAAGAGGAAAGCAGAACTGAAAGAGTTGAAGAATTGAAGGTCCGGAGTCATCGATTTATAAATGCCATATAGAACGAGTGTAATAGAAGAGATATCGAACGGTCGAGAGCACGCCCGAGGGCGGCATCATAAATATCCCGCGATGACTTTACGAAGAGGAAGTATACGCATTTGAAAGATTCATTAAATAGATACCAAGTCCAATCCAGCAAAACGATATATCATGTGCGCTAATACATCAGTAGCAGATAGGAATCGGAGAGTTCCCGTAGTATATCAAATAACTATTGAGAAGTGAGATATGATTGCGGTGTCAGGCTGTCGAAGAAAGTACAAGTGCAGACGTCTCCCAGCAAGCAATCCGAGGAACATAATAGAAAAGTAGTCAATCGAAAAAGTACCAAGATCACAATTCATAAGACAGAAAGTAGAAAACTCGAAATAAAAAAACAAGGCAAAATCATAGACCGGCTAGAATACTAATCGACATGAAGTAGCATCTAATACCCGACGTGTTTAAAAACCTTCTGCAAGAAAGTAAGTATAGAAGGAAAACACAGATAAGACAACACTTCCGCGAGGCATATTGGAACAAGACATAAGACTACCATACAATATGAGTGGTAGAGTTAGATGTGCAGGTGAGAAGATCATTAATGAAAGTAGGATATAGTAGTAGATAAGACAGAACCCTGAGGAACACCACTATTGCAGAAAAGAGAAGTCGCCCCATCAATGTCCTGTACTTCTAGTTCACTTGACCCTCTAATTTTGCGGCGGTGAATGTTGATGCTTATCTCATTTCTATAGTCCCAGTAGCGGCAGGTGCCGAGGGAACTTTCCACTTGTGTGCCACCTCCTTAAGACGCCCTCGTAGCACAAGGTGCTGTGTCGGGGCAGCTATGGAGTTTTGTTTTGAGTAGCAACTCAGACTAGTTCGCTGCGGGCGCCTCCCTTCTTTCCTGCCACCGTCTGTTCTGTGGAATTCTCTTCCATCTTCTATGTTTCCTACTCAATTTAATCTCCTCACTTTAAAGCCCGCGTCTGTGATAAACTGCGTAATTTGTGTTAGTTGAAATTTTGTTGAGTGTAACACCCCTCCCTGAATAGCGGTGGTGATAACTGCAAAAAAAAAAAAAAAAAAAAAAAAAAAAAAGCCGAAATTTAGAGATTTGAAAGAAAGCAAAGAAAAAATAAAGCAAAGAGAAAGAGGAAACCCCAAAGGAGGGAGGCTGGAGAGCACGAGACGCGTGCCAACCTGGTCCAAATTCTTTGGATATGTCAAGCGCCACCACGCAAGTCTCCCCGAGTTCCTAAGAGCTGAAAACCATGAATCGGTTAGATAGGAAAGTATATCGCCAGAAGAACCTCGAGCGCTGAAAGCCGTACTGGCTATCGGAAAGAAAGGAATGAGTTTCCAGATAATCTAAGAAGTCAGAGTTGAGACGGGTTTCAAAGAACTTAGCATAGAATACAAGTGAGAGCTATAGTAAGATAGTTAGAAGGATCAGAGCGGATTCCCTTTTTTTCGGAATAGTTGGACATGTGCGAGCTTCCAAACACGGTTAGGGAAAGTGCTAGTAATGAGACATAGGGAGTTTAGTTGAACGAGGGGCGGGATGCACGGAAAGCACACTCCCTCAAAACCTGGGGAGGAATGCCATCTTGGCCCCCCCGTCTTCCTATCCTTCATAAATTCCGGGGCCTATGCACCCGATCAATGTAATCACAGGCAAAGACCATAGGACACCTGAAAGGAGAAGGAGGAGGAAGCCGAATGCCAGAAACGTCCGGGTTGAGTTTAGTGGCAAAACAGGAGGCCGAAGGATTGGCGTTTTCAGTTGGATGGATAACAGACAGAACAATCAGAGGAAGGGAGATTTACAGAAGTTGCTAGAGATGTTTTTTGGCAAGAGCCAGAAAGATTTGTCAGTAGGAGAACCAGGAAGTTAGCGCACTTTCGTTTGATGAAGCCCGCTTTGCTCGTCGAAGAGTTCCCTGCAACGATTTCTAGCTGAAATGAAAATTGGCGAAGTGATTGGAGAACGAAGAAATTTTACCCACCCCGATACGCAGCTGTCTCTAGTCTAATGGCCAGAAGAACAAGCAAGATCGAACCATGGTTTAGTGAGGAGAGAAAGATTTAGTGAAGAAGGAATGGAACTTGCTAGTCCCATAAACGATTACTGCTCCCTCTTATCTTTTTAAATATTTATACCCTCCATCATTATCCTAAAGCTGAGGTAGGCCAATTTGCTATCATCCTGCAACTTGGAAACCAAACATTTAAGTCCTGGTCTAAATATTTTATACTATATGAAGAAGCCACTTGCCCTAAGAAATCGTTACGGACCACAAACATGTCTCCTCATTTCCCTTAATAAACCTTTGACTCATTCAGTTAATTATTATTATTATTATTATGATTATTATTATTAATATTATTATATTATTATTATTATTATTATTATTATTACTATTATTAATTATTAATTATTATTCTTATTATTATATTATTTATTTTATTATTATTATAATATTGTATTATTATTATTATTATTATTATTAATTATATTAATTAATTTTATTAATTATATTATTATTATTAGAGACAAGGAATCAGAAATTTTGATCGCTTAATAATTTCGGGGGGGGTTATTGAACGCCTGACCCCCCCCTGTCCTTACAGCCTCATATTAATATATATATATATTATATATATAATATAGTATTTATATATAATATTAGTATATATATATATATATATAATATATAATATATATATTATATATATATATTATATATTTAGTATATATATGTAGTGGAGACCAAGTGACGAAGGGCATGGATAAGTACGGTCACTTGACCTCCAGATGAAAAAGTAGATTAGTATTATCAAAAATAATAAACCTAATATAGAACAGTAGAAAATTAAAAAGAATTATGTTTTATTTCTACCTGGAGGAGATATTGAAAAGAGCCATTTCAGCTTTCTTGCTATCGGCTGGGTAAGGAGAGAGGGACCACCCGCTTGTTCCAAATGCTCCTGGTTTGTGGCTAAAGGTAGATCACTTATAACAATAGAGAAGTAGAAGGGGAGAATGAAAAAGAAGTAAAAGATAGATTTATTAATCCATATATACTTTCACAAGTAGTAGAGGTAATGTTAATACATTCCCCAGTTATCCGGGATAAGTAAGGGGATAGCTAGGATATATGAAGTCAATTGGACTCCCGTAGTTTTATGGAGTATATTTGCTTAGTAGCTTTATAATATTCCTTAAACTTAAAACTCAAATAATCATTATATTATGGTGTGTTTGAGAAGGTTCCAGATACAAAATGTATGGAATTGTGGAACACTCTCAACGAAAACAAAGTAATAACTAGGTAACTATTAAGAACTGTCTTGAGTGAAGATCAAGACCCTATTTTAAAAAGTTGTTTCAATGGCACTTGTTAGTGCAAAAGTCCTAGACCAAAAATTAAAACACAAAAACAAAACCCTGTAAAGATTTACAGGAATTAGATGTAATAATGTGAATTATTCGAGTATTTAAATTATTTTAATAGTTTAAGTCATCAAATCAAATAGAAAATGTTTTAAGAATTGAAAGAAGAATCTTACCCTATCAGAAGTATGTCGGGGAGGGGTTTTGTATAAGAATTTGATTCATGGATGAATTCAGAGGAAATCACAACAGGAGAACTTGAGAATGGGCTGTGAATATAAGTGAATGAGGGTAAGTTAACTACCATTTTAAGGTTATACCATTTCATCCACTATTTTTAATACAAAGTCAAGAATATGAAAGATTTTATACTACTGACCTGTGAATAATTAAATCCCAATGTATATGGTATATTAGTATTCCTTACATTCGTAGGCACGTCAGTATTAAAATGGTAACATGTAATTTGGTATACTTTGGAAAGCAACTCTGTTTCCTTTGGTCATAAAATATTATTATGAATTATGAAATTAAAGAAAAAAAAGTTATTACTTATGACCATGAGAAGGACTGTAAGAAGAAGAGATACTGTATTAGTTATCCATCAAAAACCCAAGAGTAAATAATGAAAAAACAAAAAATAATATACATCCGCAGTCTAACATTAATAACTGAATGTACTATCTTATTCTATTTAGAATAAGAATTCCATTCTAGGTTTTGGTCACATTGTGAAACTAATATT
>JABUQX010028442.1:60000-67696 GCA_015478945.1 Trachelipus rathkii | reverse complement strand
GTTAACACTTTTATGTCAAAAAATATGTTTAGAATGTCTAAAAGCTGTGAAGTCAGAAAAGTAGAATTTATATATATTATATTATATATATCTATTACGTATATATATATATATTATGATCTTTAAATATAAATTTACCTTATTATAGATATAAATGCATGGCTGGTTAAATGCTTTATATTATATATATATTGGATTGTTTATTGAGTTATAATGTATGTTCAAGTTCCACTTTATCTTATATATGCGTTTATGTATATTAGGTACCTGTTCATCGTTTTTAGCTGTCGGTTACTCCGTGATACAATATTGTGATATATTGTATTTTTGTGTTTTCTCTAATATATTTGCGTATGATGAGTGTCTTTATTACTATTCAATTTTTTATAGGTTTGGAATGACGGTGATCTGATTCATAAGTTATATTAGTGTATGTACGGTTAATGAGGATCCTGTAGGTTGAGACGTGGTATTGGTAAATTGTTCTTTTTACGATAGCTCGTCGGATGATTATAAATGATCTCTAGGCTATATGGTTCTGTTAATGTTGTTTTTTGTTTTTGTTAACTAAGGAATACCCAAGGGTAAAACTCCTGCAAAGATGGGGTCTAGAGTCGGGTCTCTTCGGCTTGTGTTCCGGGGAACGACGGGGTAGGATACTATTTCCGTCCCCGTTGTTCGGGAGGGTCTGTCCTCGGAGTCGCCGCTCTTTGTAATTTTGTGTGGTGTCCGCGGGGGTTTTGCTCCGTCCGCGCTCTCCTCTGGGGTATTGGGAAAGACGTCCTGTTCCCGTGGCTTCGTGAAGCCGCGTGCGGTTATTGTGCTTTTGTCTCTGTTGTACTTAGCCGTTTTACATAATTTTTATTTTTGAGTGTGGAATTGTTATTATTAAGAGCGATAAGTAATAAAGTGTAATAATGAGTTATATATGTAATTTGTGTTGTTCATTTTTCCTAACTAACACTGTTTTTTTCTGAGGATTGTGTTCTAAAAGATTGTATTTATTTGATTTATAACTTATATGTAGAGTGCTGTAGTGATTGTGTTTTTCAAAGATAGAAAAAAAATACCGTATTCACTTATTTTTGTTCACGATTCCAAACTAGAAACTTTTAATGGCCTTGTGGAGGATTCCGACACAATGTATTAGTTTTAACTGTTAAAGGTAATAGATTTTTCAAGAATGCTTTGCGTGATGTGTTGTCGTTGAAAGGTGCAACTTCAATATATTATATATATCTATATTATATTAAAATAAGTATATAATATATATATAGTATATATATATATAGTATAGTTATTATATATATATATATTATATATATAGTTCTGAAGATTATATATTATATATATATATATTATTATATATATGCATGACTATGTGAGATATCTTTAATATATAGGGGCGCTGATGTATGTTTTGTTAAAGAGCTCCTTGGTTTTGATTTTTTTGTTTATGTGTTGTTGTGTTTTTTTTAGCATGTTATTTGGTAGTATTATTTGGTTTTTTGTATACTAACATATATGTGATATTTGTCGAGTAGTGTGATGGACGATGAACATCTATGAATTATGTAGTCGGGATGACGGGGATGGTGATTACTATGTGTATATCTTGAAAATAAGTTTAAGGCGCATGACTATGCATGACTATGTGGCATTTCTTGAAAATATGTGTGTATAGGTGGAATATTTAGAGTATTCTGGAGTGTACAGGTGGATATTGTGTATCGGAGATACACTACAGTGACGTTGATGACCGATTACATAGTTGAATCTCAGAGTCGTATAAAAGCTTATTACAGAAAGATGTAAAAAACAAGAAATAGAATTATGTCAGAGAAAAATAGTTTGTTTGTGTTTTTTCATAAATGTAAGTATATCTCAAAAAGTACGTAACACTTATCTGTGTAGAAAACATTCCCATATTTGGCATCGAGCGTGTGAAGCTTATTACAAAAAAAAAAAAATAAAAATAAAAAAATATATATATAAAAAAAAATTAGGGGGTCTTGAGTCTCGACGGATTGGACAAGGGGGACGTTGTTCATACCCCGTAGGGGAAGGATGAGATAGTGATCTCCGCGTGATCGGAGGAACCCCCGCGACACGCAAATACCAAAGAGCGGGGGTTCCGGAGACCCCTCCCCCGGAGGGGGAATAGTTCCTACTGTCGTTCCGAAGCCGAGAGACCCGACTCTGCCATCTTGCGGTTTACCCTTGGGTATTCTTTTGATAAAAAGAAAATACAAAAAAATTTAAAAATGACGGATTCGTAAAACGTAACTGGTCCTATATATTTTGAATCATGTCCGTCACTCCTTAAATTGACTGTTAGGATCATATTATATCTGAGAAATATATAAAAAAAAAACAAAAAAGAACTCAAACGTCAGGAGTCTTAAACTAACAGGTCCTATATATTAGTAGTATTATATTATATTATATATATATATATAATATATATATATGTAATATTATATATATAATATATTATTATATATATATAGTAGTATCTATATATATTATTTATCATATATATATATATAGTATATATATATATTATGATAGTATATATGCTCATAAATGATTTAATTAGTAATAGAAAAAGCACTTTAGATCAAATCTTCGTCACAAATTCACACAAAACGTCTTGAAAACCTTTCATAATAAATAACATCCTAAATATAAAAATAATAAGCGATAAAATTATGTTAATGATTAAATAAGTTTAATGATACACAACAAAGAGACAAAAGAAACGACAATGAAGAGAATAAAATGAAAATAAAAAAAGGACAAATTAAAACCTCTTTATATATTTTTTGAGCTCCACACCTCAACAAAAACTCGGTAGGGTAAAGTAAAATTTTTCCTAAAATATGTTAGGGTAAAATAGGGGATTTTGTGATATAAGAGAATTTGTGACTTCAAACAAACTTGAGCCTATATATTATTATAATATATATATATATATTTAAAAATATTTCCCTATATATTTTATACATATTTTTATAGTATATTCATATATATATTTTATATATATATAATTTACATATATATATATATATATATATATATATAATATATATAATCACGGAAAAGTTAACGCGTCTTAGCAACATCTTTTTGGACTAAATCACAGTACATTGATACTTTGCTACTGTTACAGGGTGTTGTATCAAAATAAGACAATGCTAAAAACCTAGCAAAACTCCATCGTTTTGGCACTCTGAACTTATTAGATGAGATTCAAATTCCTTGGCTTACTCTGAAAAATGACTGTAGCGTAGCGAAACGCATACAAATGAACCAATTTACTGAAGTCGAGATGTTTTGTTAACAGTGTTGCCAACTTAAAATATGAGAAGGTACTAGATTTTATTAAAAAAAATAAAATGCCAATGATTTGAATGAAAAAGCAAGCAAATTGTTAAACGGATCATTAGAATAAATAAATATTGCTGCACTAACTTCACAATAAATAAGTAAATAAGGAAATAAAAGCAGCAGAAATATTGGACTAAAAGTAGCAAAAATTCGTTTTGAAAATGTTCTGCAAAATGCAGCCCAAAAAATGGCCGAAAAATGGCATTACCATTTAGTGAGAGATAATCACAACAAGGATGTTACGAAATAACGATTTTAATATTACATATATCGAATGTATTGTTAAAAAACCCAGTAAATAGTGACTGGACCTTAGTTTTTAATTTTGTGCTGCCGAAATTGTAAAAATTAGTCCATATAGTATTAATATATATATATATATATATATTATATGCTATATATTAGTATAATATATTATATATATATATATATATATTATATAGTATTATATATTATATATTATAGTTGGTCAGCGTTTAGATTAGGGGACACATGTATCTGAAAAAGAAACTATGATATCGTACTGTTATTCAATAAAAACTGAAATATATACATGTTTTGAAGATCAGCGAGACATTTTTAATGCAGGAAACGAAGAAGGAAAGTAATGAAGTGCGATAACAAAAAAATAAAAATCATAAATTATTTTGATGTACGGACAGTTCTCGCCTTTCCCCAAATTTCTGAGACATGATCCCCCAATATTAGGCTCGGCAGACATCTTGAAAATTACGACTTGCATGAGATTGGAAATATATTATTTTTTTTTAGTTTATTAACGTAAAGTGCATGGCATCACGGGTAGGCCTAATTCGCCCCTGACACGTGAGGAGCTGGTGGAGAAATAATTTTTAAAAGTATATAAAGTATTTTTTTTAAGTTAATAATCTTAAAATATTAAAAATCATGATTTTTAAAGTTAACCTTAAAATAATGGAAAGATATAAAAACATTTTTTTATGGGAAACAAGTTTAAATTAACCTTTTCAACGTACGATGTTATCTTATTTTTTGATAGTGAACAGCGGCAACATCGATTTATTCAAAAAAAAAGTTATTTCCCTGCTGCATTAAAGTTCAGGTGAATTCAAAAACTGTATTTTGTTGTTTTATGTAGGTATAGATGCAGTTTTTAAGATACAATATTTCCCATTTGCCTAATCTGAGAATCGCTGGCGAAAAGTATATAATAATATATATATAGTATATATATTATATATATATTATATTATATCTATATATTATATATATATATTATATATATATTATAATTATATATATAAAGACCTTTGTCCTTTAAAGGACTGTTAACCAATATATATCGAACGAACGATGTAATCGATTTTTTTTCGATTATTTCAAGATTATATTATTTCAAGAGCGTCAGAGTTGCAAAAAACTTTTTTTTTTTAACTAAGAAATACCAGACTTAAAAAATCGCGAAAGATCGAAAAGAGTCAGGGTCTCGTCGGCTGCAGGCGGGGGACGCACGGGGGAGAACGTAGGTCCGCACACGCGTCTCTGTCCCTCGTCGGCTCGAGCCCCTTAAAAACATAATATTATATATATTTTCGGGAGCATGGTGATAGAAGAAAAAGCAGGCTTTGGCAAACTCTTGCTCGCTCGCTTCATTGGAGTTTTAGCTAAGCGTGACAGACTGCAGGGTTTCCCAATGGTAATTCGGGGCGATTTTCGCCGGATATCGATCTTTTTATGTAAGCAGTCTCTTTAAAGGAGTCAGCGCACCAATATCTTATATATATATATAAGTATATATATTATATATATATATATATATATATATATATATATATATATAATATATATATTATATATATATATATATATATTATATATATATATATTATATTATATATAATATTATATATATAATATATTCTGACCTGTTATGTTTTTACGGACTCCGGATCAGGTTTTGATATTTTTTTTTTTTTTTTTTAATATATTTCTAGTATATTATCCCTAATAATCAATTTAAGTGGTGACGTACATGAACATGATTCAAAAATATATAGGACTTGTTACGTTTTACGACAATTTGTAGTTTTAATTTTTTTTTTTTTTTAATAAAGAATACCCCAGGTAAATATCGCAAGATGGTGCAAGGAGTCCGGGGTTCTTACGGCCTTTCTTTTTCCGGGGAACGACAGGGTACCGGACTATTCCCACCCCTTTTCGCCATCGATCGGGAGGGCTCGGACCGCTCGGAAATCCCCGCTCTTTATTGTTGGTTGTGGTGCCGGCGGGATTCCGCCCCCCGGGCCTCCCTACGGGGGTTATGGAAAAACGTCCCCTCGGAGCCTGCTGTCTCCCAACACCCGTCGGCTCGAGGCCCCCAACGTCTTATCTGTTTTTTTTTATTTATTTTAAAATATTTTCTTACATTTATAGTAATAAGGCTTTAATATGCGATATCCAGAATATGTAGATGGTTTTTTTCTTGTAATATAGTACTTTTTCGATATATAGAGTGTTGTGGTGTATTTTTTTAGTTTTTGGGGGTTTTGTTATTTATTGTTGTTTTTGTGTTGCTTTTTTTATTTATTTATTTTTTTTGGTATTGTGTTTTGTGTTTTTACTATTGTGTTTGTGAAGTTATTTTGGTGAGTAGTAATGTGTTTTGGTGTTGTGGTTCTGTTTTGGTGGTTGTGTTGTTCTGGTCGTTGTGTGTCTTTTTTGTATATATAGTGGGTGGGGTGTTTGTTCTTTGCTGGTTGATTATTTGTTGTTATCGGGGCGGTTGTTGTTCCCAAATATGTAATATGTTTTTTTTTTTCTTGTAAGTGTCTCTAATATATCCGAGATTATTTTTCATTTTTTTTTTTTATTTAATTTTTAAAATAAAATTTTTTATTGATAATATACCAAACGATTTTTTAAAAATTTAATTTAAAAAAATTTTCGAACTTTTGAATCATGTCCGTGACCACTTAAATTCATTTTGTTAGTATCATATACTAGCAATATGCTAAAAAAAACAAAAAAAAAATATCAAAACTTACGGAGTCGTAAAACATAATCAGGGCCTATATTATATATTTAATATATATAATATAATAATATAAATATAATATATATATATATAGTATTATATTATATTATATATATATATATATATGATTATATATATAATAGTTATATATATATATTAGTATATTATATATATATATATATATATATTATATAGTAGTTATATATATATATATATATAATATCATATATTAATAGATATTATATATATATTATATATTTATAGATTATATATATATACCAATTCGAATCTTTTCTCGCGTCCATTTTTAATTAAGATTGCACATGTAAAATTAATGACAGCCTCAGTTATGAACTAGTCCTATTTTATATTAAATAAATATTTTTTCCTTTATTCTATAAATAAGTTTATTATTATTAGTAGTATAATTAATTATTTAATAATTAATAATTAATACACTATGGGTAGTATTATTCTCAAACAGTAACGGCACAAACAAAAAATATTGAATGAATCAAACAAGACTACAGTTGACGAAAAACGTGATTCGTTCGATTCAACGACTCAGTGACGACTGTTTTTCGTTTTTGTCAAAAAGATTTTTTTGTGAAATGTGAAAAAACGTAAGTTCAAAATTAGGTCATAAGAATCCAACTTTATTTAAATTATTAAAAAATATATATAATTATAAAGTTATCGCACTCATTAACAAAGTAATATTAAAATAAAAATTCACACCTTATTTTTAAAGATTAAATTTTTCGAATTATAGTTATAAATTTTGTATTTTTGTATAATAGTCGTTATTTAATTAATGAAATATATGGTTTGTATTTTTTAAGCTCAGATAAGTGTGGTATGTGCTAGCATAAAAAGAAAAGAAAAGACAATTTCGGTTAAATTTATCAGCTGATTTATATAGTATATCGAGATATATGGTACTCATAATTTATTATATTATTACATTTCTCGCCATTTATAATATATTTTAATATAATATATATATCTAATATATATATATAATTACATGATATATATATTATATATATATTATTATATATATATATATATATATAATATATATATATAATATATAGTATATATGATATATTCTTTAATTAATATTTAGGGACATGGTTTATATTCTGGCCGCAGTCGATATTTTTATGTATTCAAAATCGATTGTCGATATATCGAGATCACTTAAACCCATTCGCATTTCTATATAGCTAAATATCAAGACTTGTAAACAAAGCAGTCGACCATTTTACAAACTATAGTCGTAGAACTAAC
>JABUQX010028442.1:50000-55000 GCA_015478945.1 Trachelipus rathkii | reverse complement strand
CTCCATGGGAGCTCTGTGAGCATCTACACCGACGGATCAAGGCGAGAGGGTGGTGTGGGTGCATCAGCGGTCTTTCCAGACCTTACTGTGTCCCACACTCTCCCTTCTGACGCGTCCGTCTTTACGGCCGAGTTAGTTGCAATAACTTTAGCTATTAATAGGATTCTGACACTAGATCTGCTTGACACGTATACGATTTTTTTCTGACTCGCAGAGTGCTCTTCTTGCACTACAAAATCGAACGACCAGACATCCTTTGGTTTCTATCATCCAAAGGTTTCTATGTATGCTGCATGCTAGACACAAGTGTTTGACGTTTTGCTGGGTCCCATCTCACGTGGGTATCCTGGGTAACGAATTGGCTGACAAAGCGGCCTATCGTGCCGCCACCTGCAAAATTACCTGTCGACGATACTTACCTGTAGCCATCTTGCTGGAACACCTTCCAGCTGCTGATTTCTGCTCCCGTCTCAAACGGGGCTTCCTCGCTTGTTGGCAGGAGTGTTGGTCGGAAGATCATCGTGGTGCTAAACTGCGTAGCGTAAAGCCTCTCCTGGGGATTTGGCCTTCGTCTTTTCGCCGGAGTCGGCACCAGGAGGTGGTCCTGGCTCGTTTGCGAATTGGCCATACTAATGTCACTCACAGCTATCTTATGGCAAGGGAGCATCCCCCTTTATGTCCTTTCTGCCGTTCCCAGTGTCTACTTTCGGTACGCCATCTTCTCGTGGATTGTGTGGCTCTTGCGGCTTCCAGAGACCGACTTTTCCCCTTGTTACACACCATCCCTGTCCAATCCCGCCTCTCATATATATATTGTCTGAATCAAGTCAATTCACATGTTGACGAGCGATTTTGCTTTCGCTTCGGAACTGACTCTGCTCTATAGGATTTTAGATACTTGCATTTCCCGTTTTCATGGCGTATGTTTAGGAGTTGGCCCCGTAGTTTTGGTTTCCTTGACTCGTATCGCCGCTTTTTTTTTCGTGCGCAGTGGTTGGCTCCTGTACACCTCACTGTCAAAATAATAAATAAAATAAAATATATATAATATAGTATATAATATATATATTATAATTATATAAATATATATATATATATATATGATATATAGTATATATATATATAATATATTATAAATATATAATTATATATATATTATAGATATATATATATAATATATATAATAATATATATATATATATATATTATATATATCATAATAAAATATTATATATTATATAATATATATATATATATATATTATTTTGTTTATTTTGAATGTACAGAAGAAGTCACTGCTCACTATAAAACGGCGATATTGGGTTGGAGTACAACCCCAGGGACCCCCCTCTAGACTAAACTGGAGTATGCGACGAAACGGACAAATTAAATTCTATATAGAAAATTCAAATCTTAAAAAAGCAAAAATTACATCAGATCAGAAGAAGAGATGATTTTGAGGATAAGCAAGAGACTGTGTTTATAGGGAACATTATGTAGGGCAGGAAGGAACCTATTTCGAAATGTTGCCATTGCAGGACATCCAACCATGATGTGATGAATCGAGGGAGGGGGTGTGGGGATGAAAATGACAAGTTTATGTCTCCCTCGACATAAGATAGCCATTTGCAAGTTTCGTGTGACCAATCCTCAATCGTTCAAGAATTATCATCCTGAGGCTATCTAAGCGAAGCAGGAAAGGCCATCTACGCATTAGAACTTTGACGGTACAGAGCTATATACCCCAGATTTCTTCCTCCCATTATTCTTGCCAGCATGTGTTGAATCCCTTTTGGGGTGGAGAAGACCCTTTTGAATCTCTCTCGTAGGAGTTATTAGGGGTTCAAGAATTAGCTGCCTGAAACGAAGATTTGTCAGCTAGTTCATCTCTCGGGATGCCAACATGAGATGTAATCCAGCAGAATTGTAAAATCTTTCTGGTATGTATCGAATAGAGGTGTTTCTGAGTCTCGGATACTAGCTAGGGGGTTCAGAGAGGATTGAGTGTGAAGGGCAAGAAATGCACTTTTGAAGTCTGAAAATGTAGTATATGTCTTGTCCTCAGTAGGGGCCGAAATCGGAGCCACCAGCTCCGCTGTAAATACAGACTAGCAGGGCGTAGGAGAGAGAGAGAGAGAGAGAGAGAGAGAGAGAGAGAGAGAGGAGAGAGAGAGAGAGAGAAGAGAGAGAGAGAGAGAGAGAGAGAGAGAGAGAGAGAGAGAGAGAGAGAGAGAGAGAGAGAGAGAGAGAGAATGCAATCCGGGGAGACAACTGAAGCTCCCACCCCGCCTCTAGTCTTAGAGCCATCGGTGAAAACATGCACTGAATCTGCATGAAGGTCAAGGTGAGAAGAGAAGTCAGCTCAAAGTTTGGTTGGGTGTCTATCGGATTTTACGGATGACAATGATATCCTACATACTTGCACGGGATGGTATAACCACAACTCTCAGAAGTTTTCATAGGTGTATGTCAATGCGGGACTTACCGATATATGGAGATAATCGAAAACAGGGACTACATCTGAAGCAATTGGCCTGAAGGCAGGACTGCTGACCACCGATCAAGAAAAAGGAGCCAGAACGGAAGGGGTGGGGATCTGTAGACGTAAGTAAAGTGTGCACATAAGCAACTCTCTTTACGGAGACAGAGGCATAACACCCGCCTCCATCTCCAAACTCACCTTCGGCGACGAACGGAAGACTCCGGTTGCGATGCTGAGGCCCTCATCCTGAACGGAGTCCAGGAGACGAAGGTATGATTCGGAGGTCTGGCCGTATATGGCACAACCATAATCGATTCTTGCCATCACTAAAGCGATGAAAAATATGAATAAGGTATGCCTATCAGCACCCCAGGTAGCTGAAGTGAGGTGACTAAGATCCAAGGGTGAATGGCACCTTGTCTTCAGGTGATGGATATGTGAAATATTTAGTTCAAGACCAGACCCAAGAAAACCTACGGTTCGACCTTGATACGGGTGCTATAGAGGATCAGAGCTGCGAGGGTCTCCCCCGGTCAGCCCGTTGATATCTCAAACGAAATAGCACAGCCTTTGTAAGTTTATCAATCGTAAGTTGAAAACGGAGGACCATATATGAAAGTTTGGCTCCAGTGATTTAGATGAACAAATTGCCCACTTAAAGTGAAGAATGGACTGGAGTCGAGATGTTGGAGCTCACGTCGTTGAACCCCAGTGCAAAGAGTCTTACGCTGAGGGCACTACCCTGTGGATCCCCCTCTTCTATAAGAAATGGTCTAGATAAGACAGTTGCACCTCACCTGAAGTGATCGGTTGGTTATCAGAGGTCGGAGAAAAGGGGAATTTTTCCTCTCAACCCCGTGAGTGAAACTTCAGTAGGATCCCTAAGCTCTAAGAGGAGTCATGCGCTTTTTCAAGGTCGAAGAAAACCATGAAGACCTTCTTATTGCTCGAGAAAGCTTCCCGGATGTCATGATCCAAGCGGAGAAGAGGGTCAAAAGTTGAGCGATGCTTCCTGAAATCAAATTGGAGGAATTAAATGACCTGCGCTTTTTCAATGTTGGGGAAAAGGCGGTTTTTCAACATTCTCTCCATCAGTTTGCACGGATGACACCTCAAAGCAATGGGGTCTGTGGGTGTTGGCCAAGTGTTAATCCTTTCCCGGTTTGAGAATAGGAACGATGTGAGCCTGTTGCCATATAGGTGGGAAGACAACCTCCACCCAAATATGATTGAATAAAGTCAAAAGAAAGGCCAAAGCGTATGTGTAGAGGTGGCTAATCATTTGATAAGATATGCCATCTGTCCCCAGGTTCCCATCCTTATACGCCGCAAGAGCTTCCGGGTATTCAGACAGAATGAATAAGTGGTTGTAAGAGGTGTCATCAACAGAAGAAACCGAAAATTCAGGGATTGCGCTAAACGTTGAACCGTGCGGAAGGTTCCTTGCAACCAGTGTCATTGGAGCAAGTCGTAAAGTGGTAGTCCAAGTCATCCACCGCAGCACCAGGTACGGTAATCACATCAGATGCGTCGGGCTCGTGTTTGAGAACGATTGACGGATCTGTATGGTGTTAACTGGAGATTTTACGAACCACCTTGTAAATAGAAGGTAAAGATATTGAAGAATTGACAGAAGTCACATAATTACTGAAGGATTGCCTTTAAGTTCTCCTGCTGATCCGTCGAGAACGAGCAGCGGAAGCTTTAAAGAGGATCAGATTGGACTGAGTACGGAGGTGTTTGTAAGTCCTATATAGTTTCCTCTTTTCGCGGTTTGACTGGGCACATTCCTAGGACCACCAAGATGTTGCAGAGCTACTTCGTTTCATAGAACGAGGGATACTCGCCTCTGCCTCCGTAAGTGTAGTATGCTTAAAAAAGTGGAAAGCATTCACAGACACGGGGAACATCTCTCGAGCGGGTAAAAAAGGTATCTCGGTATTCTGCCGGAACAGGATCCAGGCCGCACTGTCATATTTTCCATTGATGGCTGCGATGGGTTGGGACATCTAAAAGTGATAAAGAGATGATAATGATCACTCCCACAGATTAAAGTTGATATACCCCAAAGAAATCTATCCATGAGAGAAACAGAACAATACGAGCCATCCATGCAAGTTGAAGAACGGGTGTCAAAGCCTTCATACGTTGGCAGGCCTGCGTTCGGGCATCCCATAGAATATTTCTGTAAGCATTCAAGCAGCCACTCGGCGTTCGGGGATATCACTGGATCTCCCCACAGCTGATGGAGTAGGTTAAAATCCTCTAAATCGAGGAGAAGGTGCAGTAGCTTTCCAATGAGACGGAGAATATTCGATTTCGATTTAACGTATGTGCAGCTGGGAGCAAGATAGACAGAACATAACGTTAGATTTGATGAATAGAGAGAAGAGAATTTCTGTATAGAGATGGTTGTCAAAAATACGACCGCAAAGTCGTGTTTTCTGAATGGGATGGTTAGTTTCTATGAGTTTGGATAACTCTTCGAAGTTAGGATAGTAGCCATGGCAATTCCTTT
>JABUQX010028442.1:25000-45000 GCA_015478945.1 Trachelipus rathkii | reverse complement strand
TATGTGGGCTGTTTTTGCTGTTGAAAGAAGCCCATTACGTGTGAAGCACGCCTCATCGGTAAACAAGACCTGTGCAGGACAGGCAGATTACGATGCTCCGTTGCAGAAAACCGACCGGGCAAATCGCACACGGGGTGCGATGTCGTTTGGCCCAACCTTGTACATTCTGTAGGTGGTATGCATGGAGGCTTGCACTGCAGACACGAACACCAGACGGATGAGTTAACCCATCGGCGTATGGAGCAATGGCGCGATGTGCTAGTCGACGCGGTCTTGCGACTCTCCAAGCACCGCGACTGCGATCGCAGGTCTCCACGGCTACGCCGGATCTTCACCAATGCACGGGATGAAGGGTCCCATCGCTCTCGAAGGGGCTGATGAGCGAGCACAACATTGTGTGTGCGCGGGGGGAGGTAATTTCATGTGTGGAAACCAGTTCCCAGTACATGAGGTTCGCTCTTCATCCATTTCCGTTCGCCGCACCGTAACACAGTATCATGTCGGTTAACTCGGGAAGAGCGTATCTAGTGATCCATTCGTAATCGATGCCTTCACTGCTCTGATTGAACAACGATTTGATTGTGCAAAAGCTGTAAATGTATTGCCACGAGGTTTTCCAAAGGACTTTAAGCGTACACACATGTACGCATCACAAACACATTAAAATTGAGTAACCTAAATCGTCGGTAACTACATGCCGACGCCGACACACAACATTAAACTAGTTGTACCTTCAATCGTCCGTAACTTTGAAACGAAGCGTCATACAACATAGGTTATTTAACAATAAAAGTTCCTTATCGTTGCTCGATTCGTGATCCGGTTTTGTCGCAGATGTTTGAAATCACCCTGTATATAATATATATAAAATTATATTAATATATATATAATATATATACTATATATATATATAATAATATATATATATATTATATACTATACTATATAATATATATATATATATATATATTTATTATATATTATATATTATATATATATATATATTATTATATATATATATATATATATATATATATATATAGTATATAGTATATATAATATATATATATATATATATATATATATAGTCAAATTTTATGCTGCTGTTTTTGTAATTTTCCGTTGCAGTGAAACACCCGTTCCCCTGGATACGATAAATGGGATGAATTTAAAGTATGTACTAATTAAATTCACCAATAATATGCTTAACTAATCACGTTGTGTGGTGGTCTAAATCTTCTATACTTACAAACCATCTTTCCCTTTTTAATTTATTCAAAAAGATACATGTTGTGATGGAGTTTCCTCTAGCATTCACCTCCTCTTTCTCCTGGTAGTTTATCTGTAACATATAGTGTGCAACATTTTATATTATTTTAGATAGATCGTTAACCCCAATATAGCTCATGTTATACCTACTCTTTTCCAGCTGTTCAACTGTAAAATTTTTCTTCATAACAAGTTTGCAGTTCCTCATTAAAGGATTGTACTTGAAATTTAAACTTGATTGAACACTCAATTTTCGTGTTCCTTTCATGTTTAAGGCGTTAAATGGTGTTTGTTTTTTTGTTTTTTTTAAATAAATAAAATCAAATATTAAAACAAGTCAATTGCACAAAAAGTATTATTTACAGATTTATTAAAATAAAGACATTATTGTGGGGTTGCTATTAGACCATTTCTAGTGATTTATAGTGCTTTTTTTGTTAGTAAGAAATGCAAATAAAATGTGATATCTAAAGTCTCTACGAAATATTTAGGATGTAGCTTTCTGTATTTCATTTAAGGGTTCTGGTCAAAACTACTTTCATAAGTTTTGAAAAGCTTGAAAATTATATGTGATTGGAAAGGGTCTCCGTCGAATTAAATAAGAAAGATTTTTGACGGACTGAGAAGTCAATTTTTGCCTCTTGAGCATTTTTATTTTACTAGTATAATTAAGTAACAAAAAGAAAAACATGTTCCACCAGTGGATAAAGGCGATTTTTCATTTTTAATAAATTTTAAAAATTAACCGTTGAAATATAAGAGGCTCTTCAAAAGAATTTTTGATATGTATTTAGATATCTCGTGTCCAATCATAAAAAGTAATATTGGAAAGACAAATAGCAAGAACTCGGATATTATCATTCCTCCTTTTCGACTTTAAGCTTCATCAATTTCAAGACTAGAATACACGGTCCTGTATATGATCAAATATTACCATTAACCTACCTAACTATCATAACCTAACGATTTTTAAATACAAACATAGTACAATTTTATCCTCTGTACAGCGAATAAGATAATACGCTTATAAAACTACTGAAAACTTGAAATACTCGAAACTATCTTAAAACTTACCCCAATAAAGCGAACTAGGAGTAAACAAGTTTTCCCATTTTTAATAACATAACTTTCATTGCAACAGAGCGTTATATAAATACATAAACATATAGTTATTATTCAGATATAGTTACTAATTAGCACTGACATAGGAGTTCACATAACACCTGTCTCGGTAAGTTCTATATATCTCTCGGGATTCAACTCCCTTTGAAAGGATGTAAGTAAAAATACATTCTGCAGCCTAAACCATTTTTCGGCTATTTTTGGTTTGCACAGTGCTCATTTCTCTTCATGCAAGAAAGAAGTAAAACATCAATGCTGGTATTATTACAGCTACTCTGTATACTCCGTTTACGGAACCACATGTTTCAGTGTTAAAGTATCGTGATGCTTATACCATGTGCTATATGTTAAGTCGTCAGGTATGCTTCACAATCATTAAGATGTGATGCTATTCCGTTTTTGTTTAATCAATGCTGATCAATATTTCAGATGTTTTGAACTGTGAAACCGATATACATGTACACCAGCCATTGTCGCGCTATCGATGGGCTCCAATAGTTACGTACCCATCAAGAGCTTCATTATATTGTCACTCGGACGCAGAAAAACAGATCTATTCTCTTAGAACCCTTCACACGGTCTCCCAGCCTAAATATCTTCACTACGAGTCGTAGCATCAGATCGAAACACACTCATTCCCTTAACCATGCGACCAGCGGATATCAAAATTTAGTTGTTGACATTCTTCAACAGAGCAATGAATGAAATCAGGTCTATTCCTTTGCACCTCGGCTGGAATACAAGCAATGATGTAGCGATCTCCATTCGGTTTACGAAGAAATATACAAATGACACATCGTTGGGAATAATGAACAGTCCTAGTAACGATCATCAACACCAAGCGCTAGAGATGCGGTGAGTTACTCCGACTAGCGCTGAGAACTGTCTACTGATGAAATCGAGTTATGAACAATCCTCAATGTAATGAGATAATTCATTGAACCACTCAGAAGAAGTAAGCAGACATATGACGTACGAACGCATCATTCAGCTTTCCCAAAGCGCATATAGTCTCGCTAGAGCATCACAACAAATAACCAACTAGACATGGTTCTATGGATCATATGTCTACAAAGGAGGACCTATGCAGTGCACATTAGACTTGAAACGCAGATCAGACAAAAACAAAAAGTATAATAATTAATAATATAATAATAATAATAATAAATAATTATACATAATAATAAAATATAATAATGAATTATCATAAATTATAATAATAATAATAATAATAATAATAATAATAATAATAATAATATAAATAATAATATAAAATTAATAATAATAATAATAATAGTAATAATATATTCATAATATAATAATTAATTTAATAATAATAATAATCAATATTAATAATAATAATAATAATATAAAATATCTATAATAATAATAATATAATAACTAATGAATCAATCAATAATAAAATCATTATTAGGATGATTGGTAAAAGATATAACATTATATGTCAATAACTACTTTCAAACTAATTGAACAAATCTTTTGCCAGCCCCGTGACAATGCCAACCAATACACACGCTCATTAGATTCTCAAACCTATATGAAAAACAGTATCCAAGCCTTCCGTCAAGTGAGCTCTTGGCCGTGCAATATTAGAATGCATATTACAACCTCTACAAACTACCGAACTTATCTCCCTGAGACCTTCAAGCTGGATACGTTTGACCGATCTTACCTTAATGTGGAGAAAAAGTTCAGCTCAATACTTTTCCTTACCAGCAAATGAATCCAATTTCGTGATCACTCTTACAATCCACAACAACCACGTTCTATTAAGGGGACTTAAAGCATGTTAATTGAATATTTAAATAATGAAAAGTAACAAATATGTTTTGGAAATACTCAAGGAAACCACTGGGATAATTTAGAATCTTTTAAATAAAAAAAAATAATGAAACATGTCTACTGTCTTTGACACAACTAGGTTTTCTAAGTCCATGGACATATAGCCGGATGTCTAATAGATATCCGTATACATGCACACCGCACATATAGAACCTTCAGTACCGTAATTCAAGTCTTATTTATATATATATATATATATATATATACTTCAAAAATATCTACAGGTTTTATACTTCCATGTACATATAGCCGGATGTCAACAGATATCCGTATACATGCACACCGCAACTATAGAGCCAAAATATATACTAAGGGATAAATTATATATTAACTATATTTATATATATATATATAGTATATATATATAATATATATACTATATATTATTATATATATATTATATTATTATATATTATATAAATATATATATAGATATGATATATTGTTTTTATTAATCACAAAAAAATTCACTAAATACTCTACCTAATATATTATCATAAATTCTTCCATAATTTATATATATATATCGTAAACATACATATAAAAATATATATTAATCATATATAGAATAAATAAATTCATCAAAGCGAATAATATATGACAGACTGATTACGTGACAAATACTAAAATATTGCTTGTAAATTAAATAATTCTTTGACAATTATTAAAGGCATCGATTTATAAGTGTGAACAAAGAAATTGCCAGTCAACAGCTGGACAGGATCAGACTGGTGTCTGTTATAAGAAAGAATCGAATATGACAGAGAATTGTCAAATAAATTAAAATATTGCAAATTTTCAATTCTCTTTATAAAATAATGTACTTTTAATCATTAAACACTTTATGTTTGTTACCACAAAAGAATTGAACTCAACTATTACAAAAATTACACAATTAATAATAACTACCCCTTACCTGCTTAGTGGATATATAGCAACACCAGCAGACAAAATGCACTTCGCAAATTACTTTAACGACGGACACTTTATAAATGCAATGCAAAATTATATTTACACGAATAAACACATTATATTTACTAATCCTGCTCTAAACAATATTGGCTTTTATAAAACCTAGCGATGATATCTTGCATATTTCAGAATTACATACCTTAGTGCATTTACAACATTAACACAATTACTTCTTCTATAAATAAAATATAAAATAAGCAAATCCACGATTTACAAGACCATGCACAACTAAACATACATTATAACATCGCATCAGGGACAGCAGCGACAACGCAGCCAACTGTAAAACACACCTTGGTGACGACAAATGAGCAAAAGGAATCACAAATATTCATTTGTTGTCATTAGGATTGAAAAATCGCCAACCAGTTTACATCTGACCATCCAATCACAACTCATAACAATAGATTAATTTAAAATGACGCCCATTTTTATTTCAGTAAAGCAAATATATTTACACATTCCAGCCACGACGAAAATTGGTATTTCTTTACAATCGAAACGTTGTTCAGAAGAAATCTCAAACCATCATAAAATTCAAAACGTTAACAAGCCAAATGCAATTTATCTACATATGTGCGCTCCACACATCCAAATTAACAATATGATTTCCATACACATTTATTATATATATCTATATATATTATATATTATATTATATATAATTATATATATATATATTATATATATATATATATATATTATATATATATATATATATAATATTATATATATATATTAATATAATTTATATATTATATATATTAACACTACAACATCATGAATAAAAATTCAAGAAAAATATAAACATTGTGAAAAAAAAATAAATAATTTACTATAATAATAATAATCAAATAATAATATTAATAGTATTATTCATTATTATCCACAGGACTTCGGATGACAAACGCACGACCCAATCAAACTTAGGTTCCAAAAGTAAGTCTTGAAACAAGTTTCTATTGGCTGTCGTTTACGCATTGAATGCAAACACTAGTACAAATTCTTTGGTGAGCCGCTGCAATCATACATCGTATACATAGAAAATGAAAGAGAAAAAATAGCAATGACAATATATTGGCCATTGCTTTACAATACCATAAATGAGGCAAAGTCAAATGGTACTTACCGTGTATTATTGCATTACCATAATAATCATATATCAATAAGAATAATAAATATAATAATAATTAATATAAATAATCATAATAAATATCAAATAAGATCATTGAAACACATTACAGAATATCTTCTTTGTTTTAGCTAGTCTAATAACCTCATATTTCGAGATCTACGGGCTCCGATAACATATATAAAGACATCCATATTGTATTATAATAACTATATTTACAATTACTTCTCAACGCACGGCAGCCAGCACCCGGCCGGTTCCAGAATCGAATCAATCAAAGAGCTCAAACTTGGCTTTTGGTATTTTTTCAAAATTTCAACCTTATAAGATCATTTTAGGGGGAAGCACCCCCCGAAAGGGGCGCATGGACACGTAACTCGTCGCAGACGAAAGATATAGTCCAACCTAGCGCGCCCAAATTTAGCAAATACCGTAACAGCCTAACCCTGAGATACATATTTAATAATAATTATTATAATAATAATAATATTTTGCAAGACCTTTTCTAAATTCCTCTACAACTCCGTAACATTTTCACTTACTTTCTTCAGGAACAAGTTCCTTGAATAAACAAAACAATTGCACACCTCTCTGAAATGATTCAAGCTTTCGTCCGCTCACAGGTGGACATTTTCCGGAATGACTTTACTTGTTATGAACGACAGCAAAAATAACTAAATATTGACAATCAACTTCCAGAAATACAAATTAACGAAAGAACCACTTTAGATATACGAAAAACCACATTCCGGTGAGCAGTGATATTTTAGATTGGTGTCTCTTTTTCCTTTCTTCTCATTATGTAACAATATTTAGGAATCCGGAACTTTCGTTTCATTCTTTATATTTGACTGTCTGGTCATGCTTCTTATATTAGTATTATTGCCAGCCTAAGTTTTAATTATCTTATATCAAGATTTTATTATTTTACTATTTCCATTATTGTACCACTTTTAATATTTGCAATCCAATATTTTAATATATTAATTTGTTTCTATTTGTTTTTTATTTTTTTTTCTTGAAGGTTATTCGTCGTATAACCAAATGTACAAGTCGGCGATTTGTACAATCACTCTCATTGCGAGGAATTGGCTATACGACGTTGGTTACACTGCCAGCAGAGCGGTACATCGACGAAGCACTAAAAGCAAGGAGACAACTTTGTTGGCTGATAATAACTATAATAGTGATTGGCTTCATTATTTTTCCTTTGATTGTTCTCTCTTTAAAATGATTTCAATTCTGATTCTCTGCATTTATGTGACAACCACTTCGCTTATGTCAATAGAAGATGAGGTTTTTAATTATCTTTGTCTTTAGGATCGCCAATATATTTAATATGTGTTTTTCAGCCAGCGTTTTTTCTTACATAAATATTGAGGAAAACCCATTGTTAATTAGTAGCTTATTTATTCTTTTACATTTCTTTATCAAAGAGCTCCCAATTAGTTGTTATTTTGTGGGCTCTGTGTACAAGTGTTATTATAGACTCTTATAGGCGACGACGGTGTGTATGAGTCGAAATTCAATATACAACTCCTTTATTCTTTTTCCGTAAATATCTCTTTCATTGTACCATCTTTGGTTATTTTCATTTTTCCGTCTAAAAAATTAAATTTATTGTTTAAGCAATTCCTCTATGTAAATTTAATTTGCCTATAGGTCTCAAGTTTGTGGATAAAATTTTGACCGCTGTTATGATCTTTAAAAATGACACACGTATCATCAACATATCTCAGTTAACAAAAAGGGGTTAAAGATAATTTTTATAGATTATATTATAAAATATATCAAAGGTAAAAATAATGAAACCATCACTATTAGGAAGTTATTATCAGCCAACAAAGTGTCTTCCTTGCTTTGTGCTCGTGACTGTACCATCTGCTGGCAGTGTCCAACTCGATATCACCATTCCATTCGCAAGGAGAGTGGTGTTAACGCCACTTACGATTGTTATACGACGAATCCCTTCGGCAGCGTATGTTGCCCAGCACAGGTACAACCAAGCTAAGATACACCCACCATATGCAGGAAGACATTAAAAAATTACAATAATGACATAGATAAACTTACTTTCCAAATTTTGATTAAAAAGGAATTTTCGAATCTTAGCTCGGCAGCAGTCCCTGTCTTATAAGAAAGCCATAGAACGACAACAGCAAAAAATTGACCGAAAGGTCAAAGAGCAAAGTCCCAAGTGAAAGAGAGAAAGGAAAAAAGACAATCTAATTATAAACATCACATTTATTTTTCGTATCTTCTTAAATTTAGTATTCATCTTACTTATTATATTTGTAATAATCTTACTATTTTGAGTTTAATTTTTGCTTCCGTTCATAAATCTACAAGTCAGTATCTTGGAAATGTCACGTTTAGCGACGAAAAGCTTGGGACATTTCAGAAGGGCAAGTTGTTTTGTTTTTATTCAAGAATGCCTGAAGAAATTAATGAAAATGTTAGGAACGTTTTTAGGAATTAGAAAAGTCTAGCAAAAATTATATTAAGACAAAGCTGATTTATTGTTCTAATAATAATCAATAATAATCTAATAATAATAATAATAATCAATAATAATAATACTAATAAAATAATTTAATAAATAATAAATAATCAAATAATAAATAATATAATTAGTAGTTATCGAAATAATAAAGGCTAAAATCAAATAAAACATAAAATTTGCTTTAATAAAAATAAACACAGATGGCACGAAAAAAATTAATAATAATAATAATGCCAATAATTAATACATAATATAATATATATACATAATAATAATTAATAATAATAATAATGAATAATTAATAATAATAAAATAATAATAATAATAAATAAATAACAAAATAATAAAAATAAAATAAATAAAAATGAAATCACGAGATACCGTTAACAGCCAACACAAGCAGACAACCGCGCTATATCGTAAAGTGAAATGCTCTCAGCAGCCAGCGTGACTTGGGGTCCGCTCAAACTACTACCTACTCACTACCTACTACTACTAAATAAATAATATAATAATAATACTTAAATAATAATTTAATAATAAATATAATAATAAGAATAATAATAATCATTAATAATAATACTAATATAATAATAATAATACATCAATACTATATAATAATAATTAGAAATAAGCATAATAATTTTTCTCCTTTAATAATAATTAACACATATATTAGTAAAAAAATATGAATTATATCATAATAAGCAATGAATATGACAATCCCAGTCGACAAAGTCTTAATTCTTCAAAGTGACCAGGCATCCTTGAACTATGAACTTGACACTTTTTTCATCAAAGTGTATCGTTCTCGATATAATATTCATTTGTACTATGATAAACCGTAGCCCATTAGAAAATTCTCGGGGCACAAACCTAACAATACTTCAACAAAACTAACTAGGCTCACGGTTTCTAACACTCATCGTCAGTTAACACAGTAATGACTTACGAAAACTCATTCTTTCTCTAACAAATCGTCTGTTTACCGTAAAAAATGCTCACAGTAAGATTTAGACTAACGTACAACTTACGAATACAACCAGTTTTCCATTACAAGGTATTCTAACAGCAACATATCAGACCTCCCGAGGAAATCCCAACGGATGCGGCCCAATTGAAAGAGATGTGAATCCCGGACGATGGGGGATCCACCCCCGAAAGGCTGTAAGGGCATTCACCCCTCCGATGGAGGGAAAGCCTCAGCCCGAAGGGCTGAGCGCCCAAACCCCGCTTAACCCTTCGCAGGATGATCCCCCATCATCCAGTTCACATCCTTTCAGCTTACGTACCTGTTCGCTTACTGTATGCATTGTTACGTTACTTTACTGTTGTTAAGTATGGAACTTTGTTATGTTAGCAGTTTGTTCGAGCGTAAGGTATGTTTAGGTTTGTTCATTGTACATTACTATTCGCTTAGTCAGTGCTGCTATGTTGTTTTATCTGATGTGAAACTTTGTTACGTTCACGATATATTCAAATTGGAATCAGATAATGACAGATAGGACAAGGTTATGATTAAAATATTTGTTAAATATTCTATATTAATCGCAATTAGAAGATGGTATGTTAGAAAAAGTGTGAGTATGTTACGTTCTGCGCTTCATGTTAGTTTCACTTTACTGTAGTTAATATGGACACTTTTGTTAATGTACTAGCAGTATTATTCCGTGGCTTAAAGCGTGTAGCGTTTGTCTGACTTGTACATTAGATCTTTCGTTCAGATTCATCGACACATTGTTAGCATTATGATGTGAAAAACTTTGTCGCCTTAGCATTTATTCGTTGGTCAGGATGATAATTTGCTCTAGGTCCATGATAAATTTTTTGTTAAAATGTTGCCTAAGATTAGATGTAAATTACAACGATACTGTTAGAGTATGTTTGAGAAAGTGTGAAATAGGATTCCGTTTTGGTAATCTCATGTTAGTTCTTTACTGTTGTTATGTGTGGAACTTGTTATGTTACAGTTTATTCGTATACGTGATGTATGTTAGGTTTTGTCGTTGTACACCCCCCTTATACTCCGTAGCTTCGACGATGCTGACTGTTGGCTTTTTGATGTAGAAACTTTGTTCCGTTCAGGCATCATACTTTCATTGCATCCGTATTTTGCTATTTAGGCAAGGTTTGATAAATTTTTGTAAAGTTTTGATGTTAATGTAACAATATCCATGATATGTTAAAAAAAGTGTGAGTAGGTTACGTTTCTGCGGGCTCAATGTTAGTTACTTTACTGTTGTAAGTATGGAACTTTGTTATGTTAGCAGTTATTCGTGCTTAAGGTGGTTAGGTTGTCGTTGTGCATTATATTCTTTGTCAGTATGGATTATGACATGTTAGCATTATTGAAGTGGGCAACTTATTGTCGTGGTGATTAGCTATCGTGGTTCAGTCATAGAAGAACTTTGTCTCTGTTATGCTATCTTACAATGCACTCGAAATATTGACCTTGATAATTAGATCAATAGCATCAATAGATCAACTAGTATCAATCAGAATCAATAACTCAGCAAGCATCAGGGTTGGAGGGGGAGGTGCAGGGTGGCTTTATTTACTGATTTACTGCTTTTGGAGTGAGGTGTAAAAAACTCAATTTTTTTAGTTAATAAACCATAAAAGAATAAAATTGCTATATTTTTATTTTATTTATAATTTTTTTTTTATTTTGCTCTTTTTTTCTATTTATTTTTTTGTTGTTTTTATGTATTTATTTACTTATTTACTTATTATCTATCTTATTTATTTATTTATTTATTCTATTTATTTATTTATTATTTATTGTATTTACTCTTTTCTATTTATTTATATTATTTACAAATATTTCAAATCGTTCAATATTCGCTGTTGTTGATGATAAAACATATTATTTTGATACTAAGATGGGACTAGACGGACTATTATTAATTCGGACGCAAACCGGTGCCAAACAACCGAGCCAACACCGGTTGAACTGAGTCACTCACCCGGTTACGTCTTACTCAGACTCCTTTCTCAACTTCTCTTATGCACTCCTCGAATACGACTCCTTTCTCACTTCTCTTATGCATTCTGTTCATTTCTAGTTATAGGTACCCCCAACTGGAGGTTTCCAGCACCCTTTAGCGACTTTGAAACCATCAATTACGAGATCTAAGGCTTCAATAACTATATAAAGACAATCGCTATTGTGCCCATTACATTCTCATTTACAAGCTCGGCACCGCACCGGAGCCATCACCGGTTGCAGCTGTCAAACTCCTACTCCCTGAGTCAGCTCCTTTCTCCTTCTTCATCCTTATCTTCTTCCAATCCCTCCTAATCTGGCCGTCCTGTTTTGCACTCTTGCTTTTTTCAGTCGGACCCCCTCCGTGGGGGGTCCTAGACACCCTATACGGACTTATTAACCCATCATCATTTACGAGAGGTTGGAGTTCGCATAACAATATATAAGGACAACAAACTATTGGTGTTCCGAACAGCGATTAACTCGGCACCGATCGGCTCCCGGCACCGGACTGCCGATCTGCCAATCCTCAGATTTTTCGATACCAAAGGTGTCTCGCAGTAGGGATCTGAAGCCTCTCACCAAATTCAGCTTACTCACGTTAACTGCATGTCGATTTTTTAGAGGGGATGGGGCCCCTTTCTGGGGGTCCACGGGGACGTAACAGCGTCTACGATGAGGTTACCTCACCATTTAACCCCCTCGCAATTTAACCCCGATATCGCATAACTCTATCCTCTGTAGATATATATCCACACCAGACGGCTGAGCCGGGCCAAAGCTGGACCCTAAAGTTCGATTCCCTTCAGGCATACGGAGCGGCGCAGAGACGGAGTCGGCGACGGCCTTGCGCTCTGTCGGTGACTGCCGACTGCAGCTGCTTGCTGCTGCTGTTGCTGCTGCTGCTGACCAGGACGCAGGCTAAAGAAAACAAAGAAAATATAATATAAAGAATAATAAAAAAGAATAACAATTTAAGCTCGAAGTAAATAATAATAATAATAATAATACATAATAATAATAATAATATATAATATAATATAATAATACATTAATAATATATAAATAATAATAACTAATAATAATAATAATAAATAATAATAATAGCATAATAATAACTAATAATAATTAAAAAATAATAAATATTAAAAAAAATAATACATAATAAATAATAATAACATAATAATACATATTAACTAATAATCAACATAATAATAATAATCAATAATAATAATAATAATAATATAATAAATTTTCTGAAAAACATAACAAATGCATTACGTTATCTGGGAAACACTTGACCTATATCTGAGAAAACACCGTGTTGATTATCAGTTCATCACTGATAAGAGCACTTCAACGACTCGATCCCATTCCTTTGGCTGCCGCTCAACCTGTTGTTACACTGTAACTACTTCCTTACTTACCTGCCTGACTACTACTGCAGCCAGAGGTTAGACATAAATAATAATAAAATAATAATATAAATAATAATAATTAATAATTAATAGAATAATAACTAACCTAATATAAGCAGAACTAGACAAAGACTGAATAATAATAAATGAAAGATTAAGAAGCTTCATGGACAATGAGTAAAAAATTTCGAGTGTAAAATTAAAAAGAAAATGACTACATTAATTATAATAAATTATCTGATAGTTCCGGCGCGGCGTATAATCATGATAATAATCAGCGTTGAAATTATATAGATTCTAATTCTATTGACATTAGATGTCATACATAAGAAAAGAGTGAGGCAAAAATATAAATAATCATAATAACTAATATAATATACATCAACCATCACGTAAAAAGCTCAATTAAGAGAAGACGGCGGGCTCTAATTTAGTCCTTGAGGTCAGTCTCCCTCTGATCTTTATCCCTTACCTTAAACTGTGACAAATACAATCACTTTAATTTTTTGGTCAATTTTAATTAAGAAAAGAAGAAAAAGCCAGAACCCTATCTTTTCTGACTCATAAAATGTTGCACCAATGTTACTCTGAGATGTGAGTCGTTTTGTGTCTTATTTCTGAAAAAGTGGTCATTCTAAATTTGTAAGGTATCATTTTTTGAAAAATGCTAGTGTGTTAATTTTTCGACAAATTTGACAATTTTTTCGAAATGACCTCAACTTGTAGTACAAATAGAGGCACCATTACTACGGGAAATGTACACATTGTATGTCGAATTTTTAACCCCAGACTCCAGCAATGTTGGACATTTCAAAACCTACTTTTTTTTTGTTTAAAAAGAAAGAATTTCGTATTTTATTCTTGAACAGGCGATCAGGTGGATGAATTGTATTTGGCGTTTATGCTGGTCGACGGAGAACACGAGCTGCCTTTTAGTTTAATAATTATTCGGTTTCTGATATTTCAGTATTTGGATTGGTTCTCTGCAACTCTCATACAAAAAAAAAGTTCTTTGAAATTTCAGATAATTTTTTCTTTACGGAAATATACACATTAAATATTTATCTAAGTAAAAAAGGTGTATCTTGGTGACAGTGCTATAACGCCCTGTAAAATTTGACGTCTGATGGGATAAGTGGAAAATAATCATATCCAGTAGTTGTTCACGCTTTAAAAAAAAAAAAAATAAAAAGGAAATATGAATAATTTATTTTTCCGACTCATCCGATTAAACATTCCAAATTTTTTTACTATTAGTCGGACCGAGTACACTCTTTTTCTACTTAGATACATCTTTTTGGACCATGGTTCGTATCACTTAAGAAATTCACAAACTTAAGCATTTCGCGGGTCTCATATTTTTCTGGGCAAATTTTGCTCCCAAGAACAATCTCCAAAACTTACTGTCATATACAAAACTAAATACTTATCTATAAAATATCATAATGATCATCTTCCCGTACGTACATGTCCCTTAAATGGTTCCACCTGGATCGTCTGTGCAGGATAATAAAATTATCGCCCCAACTTTTTCATCAATTACCAAACAAAACAAAGTCAATAGGGTTTTGTAAAAATCTCGAACCATTTGCCTAGATACTGGGACCACGTCTTAAAATCCCAATAAAAATGGCTTTGAAGTCAACATTTTTCGAATATACAAATTGTAGCGAGACAGTAAACAAACATCATGAACAAATATAGGTTTAAAAAAATAACATCTTACAAACGAAAAAATCAACAATGATAACAACCTGACAGACAGAATCAACCCCACTTTCTGCGAACATCTGTATTTAAAAAGCTTCAGACAAGGCCTGCCGGGTCTTGAAGTTTTGGGCCACAAATGGCGCTTAGTCGAGGAAAAAAGTACTTTTTTATGTTACCTTTTCTTATCATGGCATGGTAGGGGCCTCGAAAAGAGGGTACTCATAAAAGTATCAAATGGTCTGTAACAGCCTTTAAGAGAAGAAAAAATAAATTAAAAGAAGCCTTCGCCACAACATACGAAATGGTCTGCTTCTTCACCCCCGCCTCTGGCTTTAATTATACCTAAGGAGCTTCTTTCCCTTAATAAGATCGGCGTCCTTTTCTAGGTCCTTTTCTAAGGGATATCTAAGAATGAACTCCTTTTTATAAATTGCGGCCTCTTCTTTTCTAATGTTAAGTATGCTCACTCTTATCCAAAATTTAATACATTAGAAAATGGTGGCTTTTCCTTAAACATTAACAGAAATATGATCATCATATATAACCGCTGTTTCTATATCTTAAATTAAACTACCGATAAAGAAACTTGACCGGATCAGAACTAACCTCGCAAAGTGGTGAAGACGTCAGGCTGCAGATAGTTCTTTATTGCACAATAAACAGACTATCTTTTTTACACTTACCATGAATTTAGCATTCTTACCAGTCTCTCGAAAAAAAAAAAATTTTGCGTCATGTATTTGTGAACTTTCCTTAATTCCCATTTTCAAGAAATGAATAATCTTATAAAATTAAAGATGTATAATTTTGTGCTAATATTGTTCTTTCTCTCGGACCGGTCAATCCCATATTATATATAAGATCCTTACCGCTTGATTAAAAGTATGTTTTGACTGGGAGTGTATATTTATAATTGGCTATTTATCAAGTTTCACTTTACGCTGGTAGACATGGGTGCGTTAATCAAAGAATGAGAATGCCTCATTTCTTAAGCTCCATATGCATCTATTTTTTGCACTTGTAGATTAAATGCAAAAAGCTGTTTTTGTTTATCTTCTTGTAATGTTTCCTGCAACTTTTTGCACAATATTTTTGCTTTCCGTAGAATCCAAAAAGATTATTCTAGGTCTTTAATCATTTCTATATTAAGTTTCTCCACAATTATCTTAGTTATGGTCTCAGATGCTAATACGCAATTGCCAAATTAGTTAATATCCCTATATCTTTTAACCTTTGAATTTTGTCTAGAGAGTCCAGCAACAACCTTTGGCGCGGTTTAACAATAAAATAAATATCTGATTTTTAACATACAGTTTTCAGGACTCTGGAACCCTATAGTTATTATAACCGACTCTCTCAACTGTTAAAATACTTAAAACAACTAAACACTAAAAAATTGTTTAAAATATTCAGAAATATGCGCACCACTTAAAACATCCACAAAGCCCCGTGTGCCTCCTCTACTCACATTATTCTTTTTCTTTCCTAAAACCAATTTACAAAGAACAATTTTATGAAATCCTTACTCTTCATTGTTTTAATAAAAGTCATTGAAAAATATAGCAGCGCTTTGTGTGAAAATAATTCAAGAACTACTCATTTCCAATAAATTTTTTATACAATTTGAAGAGTTGTAGAAGAGAATTGACAAACTTGATAAACCCATATTCCTAGGTCTATATGCTTTAAATGTCTATGCCACTCGAAGTCCGTCCTTATTATCTTACACAACCCTAACCTTCGGTTAACCTCATTATCCATAACACACAAATATTCTGTGAGACAAGTAGGACGCGGATTTCGCACCACCAAATCCTTCTCTAAACTCTACTCACTGTTCTTTAATATGCTATTTAATTGCGCTAACATACAATTTGTGCTCTACTCGTAACCTATATATGTCTGTATCCTAATTTATAGGGGTATATTAGCAGTAGTTTATGTTGGCTCCTCATTAGTTATTTATTGACTTTCTAAGATCCCGTTCCCACGTTGATAAGTGTAGTTATAAATCTTCTTAGTTACTACATAATTAATAATATTAATTATTTATATTTCATCATTTATTTAATACATTTATTAATTTATATAACAATAAAACTGACCATATTATAATTATATATATATATATATATAATTAATATAAATATATAATATATTATATTATATATAATATAAATAAATATTTATTAATAATATTAATAATAATTAATATAATAAAATATATATTATATAATATAATATATATCATATAATATAATATATAATATTGATCCTCTTAACCCTAAATATAATTTAAATAAAAAATTTAATAATTAGTCCGAAATTAATTTAGTTGAATTATATTTAATGCACATTAAAATCTCAAATTTTTATCAACGTCTCCGTAAAATAATACAATAAATAAAAAAGATAATTGAAATGAAAATGCAAAAACTGACTTCCAAATTATCACATTTTTCATATTTATCACTTTAGTCTTTCCTATATTTATATATATTTATTATTATAATTTTATAATTAATTTATTTTTATTTATTTTAATTATATCTAGTTCCGCCTATGAATATAATAAAAGCAACAACTATTAAATACCCTTTTTGAAAAATGACTTGGCCAACAGTTCCTTAATATTTCACACACACCACCTAATACATGTCAACACCACTCTATTAATAAATTCGAAAAATGGAAATAGATAGAGAATCATATATATTATATAATATATATAGATATAATTATATATATTGATTATATATTATTTAATATAATAATATATTATATATATATATTAATTATTATAATAATAATATATAAATAATTATATTATAATAATATAATATAGTTGTATGATAACACGACAGAAATAGATATCAGAAAAAGTATTTGGAAGAAAATTTAAAGTAAATAATATAATAGCAGCTAGGATATACAGGAATAAAACCAGCGAATTTATTTGTGATGTTTAACTATAAATAGTTGTAAATAAAGTTCTAAAGCGGATAATATGTTTCTCTAACTTAATCTGTATTAAAATCAATCAATAGTTATGATAGGAATAAATAAGTTGGAGGGAGGTACTATAATAGCTAAGAATATAAATTTAATATTTACTTATCACTTGTAAGTAATTCAAAACGTCCACCACCATTGATTGCTTATACCTTTAAGTGATATGCTCACGCAAAGCTTTGTTTTCGACGACATTGTTATGGTCGTCTCGTACGCGCAATTCCTGACTAGGGTATCCGATTAAATTACAGAGTAAATGATGATGGATTGTAGCAATTATTTTATGTCTACTCTGCTCTCTCGAAGACTCAACAAAATATCTGTCAAAATAACACTCAGACTCAACCAACTTGATATATTGTCTCTTTTAGATTTAAAATAATAATTTTATATCTCAAGTGATATAAAATCGGGTGCTATTAAACATAAAAAATATATTCTTTTAATGTCTGGGTTCGCAATTCATCGATCTAGTTTGCGCGTCGCGCAGACCCTAGTTAGCCCATTCCTGGTACCCGAGAAGCTGATACAGTTGGAATATTCACATTGTTTTTTTAAAATCATTTTAGATATACACATTATGCCTACGATACTAATAATAATGCTAAATGTACCCCATTAGATTGTTAGCTGCTGAAGAGGGAAACGCTCTTAAATTCATTAGCCTTTTTTTTTGAGATACTCTCTATGAACCCCAGATATATAGAAATCTTTTTTTTTAAAAGCTTTACCCCAATACCCCGTAAACAATTCTATTAATAATAAGATGTGGTAAAGTACACTCTTACCCTCCACGTTTATTGAGGAAGCTCATAAATTTATAAGTATATATAAATATATTATAATATTATATTAATTATATAATAATAATAAAATATATATATTTAATATTATAATTAATAATGTAATTAATAATATATATACATATATATTATATAATATTTAAATATTATAATATATTATATATATAATATATAATATATATTTTAACATATATAATAAATAATATTATATATTTATTATATAATATATATATTTATACAAGAATACTAAAATTATAAATATATATATTAATATATATATTTATATATATCATATATATTTTAATCATATTATATTTATTTTATATATATATACTTAATATTATATTATCAAATATATATAATATATTAATAATAATATATTATATAATACTAATAAATTATATTTATAATTATATATATTTAAATAATATATATATATATAATAAGATTAAATATATAATATAAGAAATAAAGTACATTGGTATTGTGTACCAATACTCATCTTATACTATATATAACAAGCTATTTGTCGAAAAATATCCGAACCAGTAGGTTTTAAATAGAATGCCCTGAAATTTCGCAAATCGGAACATACATCGTCGATATTTATGACTTAGATTTAATATTCATAATTTGAGAGAAAAAAATTTAGGGTTTGGATTATGATGTTGCCTCCAGATTTTTTAAAATAATTAATTCATAAATTAGGTACTTATTATCCTTCCTTAGAGCTTATTTTTCAAATTACAATACATAAGAATTTTGTGAAAACATCTCCAGCCAAAAACAGCATTACCAAATCTTCTTATAGTAATAAAATGAAAACTTGTAGTAGTAGTATAATAATAGTAGAAGCTATAATAAAGATAATGCTAAATTTAGATCTAAATTTAAAAATCAAAATAAAAGTGGTATCATACAAAAATTTAAAATGAGCACAAATTTACCTTTTTAAAGGAAAATAAGCCTATTTCAGAAACTTTTATTAGAATAACTTGGCAATAATAATCAATGTTCATTCAAATTTTTCCCAAATTTCACGACGTTCAGTGAATGAATGTATAAAGAATGCAACTTTAGAAGATAGAATTTAAAGAGTAAGAGAATTGAATTTCTATACGTTACGCTTTGGTTTATTAATTAATTCCAATCTTGTATAGTTGGAGATAATGAACTGAAATATACCTGTTATCATTGCAAATTGAATAGT